>UZAN01045580.1:0-18667 GCA_900618425.1 Echinostoma caproni
TGCATACACACACACTCGCACACGGCAAAGCTTTACATGCATCATGTCAGAGAAGTCAGAACAGGCATACATCATTTCTCCGAAGAGGTAGGTATGATTGACATACGGAAAACCACTATGCCTAACCGACATTAGACAATGAATGATCCGTCTGTTCGACTGAAAAAAAACTGTCCAAGCGATGATTGACTCACGTGCTTGTTGGCCTCGCACACGAATCGTTCATCTGCTCATCTCGTTGAGCACACGAACATGCAACAGTCTATTCGGACCGCTTTAGTTGACTGTCGATCTAAGAGCGCGGGGACCGTATATCCATCCTTAGTTACTCCTCTATCGACAAAAGTTGTTTGTTTATCAAAAGTTTCACTGACCAATAAACCGGGGTACTCATCTATCCGCGGTTAGTTTGATCCTAATGTATGTGGATATATTTAGTAGACGATAGAACATGAGGGTAATTCCTCTGGGGAATTTCATCAGCCTTGTGCCCAAAGCCAGACCGGATTTTGCATACAGGAACTTCCGAAACCGGAGCTAACTGAGAAAACGACATAGCACACGTTGATTCTCCGTCCGCGATCCCTGCTCTCAAAGAGGACCTTTTATACTCGAAACATATAGACTCTAACCAATGAAATGCATCCATTGTCCATCTGACACTACTGTATTCTTTATGCAGGATTTGCAAACCATGCATTTGAGGAATATAAAACCAGTTTTCAAACTGCCCCGATTTCTGTTTGGTCCGTGAACCCCGCACGAGACACCACGTTCGTGTTACATGAGTAACTACTACAGTGCTTCAAATAGAGAGATTACAGTAAAATGAATTGCCCAAACAGCTCTGCACTTGTAAACCAATCAGCTTTGATTTAGCACTTTACTACCTTGAGTTCCGTGATAACACAGTGGACAATAATTGCGATATTTGTCTCCTGAAGCTATAAAATTCATTCCAATAAAAGCATAGACATGCTGTTTCTTGTTCTGTTTCTGGCCCATTTGACCAGTTATTTGTACCTATCCATCGACCCAATTGGGGATCGAACCCGAGACCCTATCGGCCACCGAGCAGCTGATCAGACTGCTTTTCATTTTCCATTTACACGATATAGCGCAACCCATTTTGNNNCTCGTTTCGGGCCACAGACCTCGCTCATGTCAGCACCATCCACCGAAGTTAGGACTCGGTTGGAAACAATCACAACCAGACTTTTTATTTCATGTGAATATAGGAGGATTTGATTCAATTTTAAATGAAAAATGAGAAGCGGTCCGATCAGTTGCCCGGTGGCCGAGTGGATAGTGTGCTTGCGTTCTGCCCATGAAGTTCTGGGTTCGATCCACAGCTGGATCGATGGATTCGCACTGCTGATGAGAGTCAACCACATGGATACAGCTGTCCAGTGCTTCCTAGCCTTTCAGTTCACGCTTCATTTGCCACATAGACTACCAATTTCCTCTTTGAAGTTGTATCAAATCCTCCATTACTCACATCGAAATAAATAATTGATACGTTTTTAAAATTATCAAAATCTCCTAGCCTTTCCGATAAATTGAGTCAAATCAATTTGATCTGAACTTGTGAATGGTGTGCGTTGTCTGTACAAATATGATTAGATGCTGATGGCAGTGCAACAAAGGTTTTGCGTTTTACATAATTTCTGTTTCTCTACCTATATTTGTTAAAACATGGTGAGCACAATCACAAAGACTTTCAAAATCCACCCTTTTTTAATGTTTTTATAAGTTATCGAATAGCTGAATTAATCTATAAGAGAATAAACCATGATTGTCATATTTTACGCTTCAGTAATGTGCTAACAGAACTTTACGCCTCAACTTGTCGTGAGCTCGTATATAAACAGACGGTTTTCCCTTGAGACAATTCAACACCTGACCGGCAATTTCCGGCCAATGTGGATGTGAACACCTTCACTGGGGTATTGTCCTTGCTGCTTGCTGCTTGGAATTTCGTCAATGCATTTCTTACTGCTCGCTGTGTTTCTCCTGAGCTACGCGGATATAGTCCCATATTTTGGGCGGTAAAAACCAAACTTATGTGCCATCATTTTGTGATGGAAGGCAGTTCAAAGAGAGTCCTGGCTAGCGACCGAAGCAAGAATGGGGCCCATCCGACCAGACGCAGAGACGCAGCGGCGGGAAGTGCCCCGCGAGACAATGTTGACTGCCACCCGAAACGAGTGAATCGACAATCACAGCCCGAAAGACAATCCGCATCTAACGGGAAAGATACCCACCGATTGTCACAACGTCGGAGCTGTCGATCAACACATCTCGCGCCGCGATCCAGTCAAACCAGTCGGAATGGCACGCGGAAGAAGAGGCAACGTACGTGCCAAGTGCGGACCAAGACCAACAACGAATGATCCACAGAAAGAGGCATGAATCATCCCGCCGCGCGGTTCAGAATTGACTGTATACAATCGAACGCAGACACTGTTTGTTTTTGAATTGGATCAATAGACGTTTTCCCAGCCAGCTCGTCTTCTCGTTAAAATTTGACCCATTGCTACGGTATATCAAGGAAATCCTTTTCCCACAAACTAGCAGAGTTTAGCTTAGCACGAATGCACCAGGAATGATGCTTTTTCACTAACAACGTCTGCCAAAACTGCTTGGGGTAAAAATGAATATTTCTGAAGCATTTTCCTATTCTCTGCCGTTCACAGTAGCACGTGGGATAGGTAAACGTGTGCACACATCCTTTACCTCACCACAAGGAGAAATACTTCCCGTTTGTGATCACCTCAATTAATCCAATCAGTCTATGGTCGCAACACACTGATTTTTCTCACGGTCTAAGCTGAAATGTGACACTCTAACGCCAATTCCTCTCCCATTCAATCCTCCTCCCTTGCGTATTTCTACCAATGCTTCTGTCTTGTGCTTGAATTAAACAACCACAGAATGTAATTCTGTTTATCAAGTCAAGAAAAGCTTTATGCACCCAAAAGGTGAATTTTCAGCAGTTTACGAGTTTTACAGTGGACAATAATAATTGTAAACAAAAATAGAAATTCTGCACTTTAATAAACGAGAGAAAAAAAAATTATCTCCGGTGTGAAGCAATGCTTTTTTTCAATGAGCACAGTCGTTCGTGCAACTGACGCAAAAGGGGCCGAGGGAGGGTGGGTTCTCAATGAACAGTCCGCGGAATGCAAAACATGGTGGAAACGAAACCCGAGTCACAAGATTTGTCCGTGTTGGAGGGCACCAGCTTTTTTCATAATTATACCATTCCGTCAATATATTTTAATGGATGACATGAAATGTTCAGGTCCGGCATGCATGTACGTAACCCAGGTCCAAGTGGGTATTTTGACGGTATGGATAAGTTAGTTGCTCTTGTCAAAGCGAATCTATCGTCCTCTCCGTACGCTCGATTGCACCCTAGACAACTGAGACAAGCCGTAATGCATACAATACATTTGTGGTAAAAATGCCCCAAAATGGTTCACATTTCCAATGTGAGTGTGAAACAAATGCATCTATCAATGCAATCATTTTCTGTGGAGATATGTCTGGCTTTCCGCGAGCGTAAACACTGTTTCCCATGCTGAGTCCATTGTCTACTTATACGCGATGGAATGCTTGATAAATGCATAAACAACCTGCAGGTTCATGGATAAGGCGGCTTTCCACTCATCTTCCAGACTCACATAAAGACGCACCCAGTCAGTGTATTGCCAATTCAGGTCAGCCGTTATACGATGACAACATGCCCAAAGCCCGATGCACACAGAGCTAATACAAACCTTATGCGACATTGATACCCGTTTTCGTCGGAAATCAATTGCCAGTGAAGAGTTCTCACATCCCCAAAATATGAAAATAGTAGACAATGTAAACCGTTGATGCCTGCCTACGGAGAAAACCCCAATCAACTGTTCCCAAGTAGGCCCAGTAATGCATAACCATTCCGAGCAATCATCCACCGTCCTATTGTCCCACATATTGCCACACCGGCGTTATTAAGCCGAACGATACGTACAATAAGTGAAGAACAGTTAAGACTAATTAATTTTACAGGTTACCACTCAGCTGTTTTAACAAACTTATATTGTTACTTCGTGCAAAAATCAGCCTACACTATTGAAACCAAGTGCACTTAGTTGATGACGTGATTAACAATAAGTTAATTCCTAATTGAAGAAAATTCACAATACCGTAACTTAGTGAACTTCTGTCGGTGTTTGAAAGACTGTATGCGTTTAACTGGGTAATCCTTCACATGCCAGAGGGCGTTGCCATGTGATCCTCAGCAGACCTCGAATCGGGTAACATATTTACTGTTTTAACTCTAGAGCCCATAATTGAAGTCTACATACCTTCAGAACTACAGTTTAACATCGTTAGGCAGACAGCGAGCTTGAGTGGTGGTGGCCAAGTGGTTAGGGCACCAACTTGTTACCTGTAAGTCCCAGGTTCTAACCACTCCACCACCCTCCCGTCTTCCTTAATTCTGTACTCCCCAGGCAGCCTTTGTATGGCCGCGACACTCTCCCTGAATGTTGACTGTATATTTGCAGACTTGATAAATAAAAAAAGGATGTAAAAAGATGTTTATTAATTTTTGGGGAAGAATGATTTTCGAGCGCTGTTGAATGAGTTCCTTCAATCGATTCATCACTCTTGCAGTACTAAGCGAGACTTTTTAGTGCTTACAGACAAAGGGATTCGTTTAGAGTAAGAATAATATGTAACATATGTATAGTACGAATATACTTGATATTAATACGAGCCAAAGTCTAATGCCTAAGTCGTGCAGCACGATAAACTCTATGCTTGCGTGTTGGTGCACATCGTACCTTATCTGTTCCCAGTTCAGGTTTGAATACCTAATTACAAAGGTTGTCCCTCAGTCAGCTTGAGGTCACATTTGATGGTCAACTGGAGAGTTGACAGATAGCGTGTACCACAGACCAAACCCAGTGTGATTCAGACCGTCACAGTATGAGTCACCGGCAATTATGAACAAAATCAGCAATGTGCCTGAGAACACCAATGACTGGAAAAACGAGTTGGCATGTAATAACAAACAACCCAGCAGGATAAACAAAAACCAAAGTGAAGCCATATGAACTGAACAAAAAGGTTTGTGGATTCCGTGGGGCAGGGGGGAATTCCAAGTTGGACGGGAAGGATTGTTTCAAAACAGTCCCACGGAGCGTATAAATGAGAACAAACAAATTGGCAAACAAGCTGGTTTTCCGCGTGTTTGTCTCACCTTGTCGTCACTAATCACGTCGTAAACGCGACTGAGGCGTTCTGACCCTTGTATAGAGTTTAAAGGGGACGGTCTACAGACACGTGCGGTTTCGTGTGCTATAGGCATAGCGGAGGCTTTTAGCATTCGTCTTCACAAGCCTCCCCCTCTCCCCTGTATGTGAGCTAAAAAGACAATTTTCGCAAACACTCAAGCTCCCATGTCATGAAACATCGGAGCAAATGATAATTGGGGTCCAGTTGTGATACAAATAGTTGAATACTTTAATTACTTTCTCATTTGTTCACTTTTAAATCCTTTTCTGTTACTATAATCAAATGTATATTGTGTTCTAATGACTTGATTGGGACACAATGAAAAGGAGCTTGTTTGCCAGTTTGTATCTTCATCATGAAATGGAAGAATTCCAGACAGCCGTGAGATACGTGATCCGTTTTTAAAACAAAACTTGAACACGACAAGAAACTAGCTTTAGATACTCACATTTTACAAACATGCGATGCACGCGACATGTGATCTCCGTGCTGGACAAAATCGGCATTATTCGATCGAAACGGACTTTTATTCGATTCGCGTGGCAATAAACCAATAGACGGATGCAAACCACAGTCCGGCCGGGGCTCGGAATTGCTTAGNCTTAGCGAATTTTCCATATCAAAACTCTGATTCAACGCGCAGCTCGCGGAAACCAATGGGTCTGGGTGGGGATGACCACGCCGTACGGTACACGTGCCATCGGAGGTCAGAAGGCCACCACTGTACGTCGGCATATGTAGTTGTTGCTGTTGGTGCGGACAGACATGCTCCATTGGGGTCAGTTCCTCGAGGGATTGAGAGTTACATCGATTAGTGAAAAACATTCCTGTTTGTCTGATAGCATTATCGGTCATTTGCACCGTGTGGGAGTCCGGAACCAAGTGTCTCCGATTGTTTGGACAATGAATAAAAGGTTTCGCGTTTCGTTGTTTACGTTGCGTCGCCTGGGTGGCACCGAATGATTCCAATCGACCAACCGGATTGATGATTGTCTGATCGAATGTGCCAGGCAGGAAAGATGACTGAGTCCCGGTGCAACTGTTTGACTGTGTTATTTTCTCCCCTTTCGTACTGACCACATTCGGAGAAGAACCCGGCATTATTCCATGTGATGTGATCGGAACGAACTCGTGCATGAGTTCGATTCCGGTCTTAGCCTGAATGTCGGAGCCGCTCGCAATCTGTCCGACCCTGGTAGCCGATGTTGCTGCATCTGAGTCGGTCGTCATTCGACCGGTGGACTCGTATGCTTTCAGAAATTCTAATCCATGCAACTGACACTCTGTCGAATATGTGGGCTCTTTCTTGACGGAACGTTCTTTGCCAGCTGTTGTCAATGACATTTCTGGGCGTGTTCGTTAACGCGACGACAAGGGTATGTATCAACAAAAAGATTGAGTTAGTGAGCGAGTAAATATGATGGCGTGCACAAGAGATGATACTGAGCTTAGGTGATCACAGAATTGAATTATTTTCACAACAGCCACACACAATGGCTTGGCCTAGCTTAATTATCACATGAGCGCTTTGACATAGACAGACAGGTACATAGGGTGGGATGGGAGTTGCACATCTGGCGTGCGCTGCCTCGATGTCAATTATAGCAGACTTTCATTCGGAATATTCATTTAGCCTGCTCATTGTATCACACGCGATTAAGCCGATTTGATTGGTCCGTTGGAACTCACCAATCAAAAAATGATTTGAGTAATGACCCAATCTACTTTATTATTTCTTTTGCCCATGACCTGTAGAAAAATTCTTATTTGAAACACACCGGAGCATCACCCTGTCTGTGTGAAATTTGAATTGAAACGGGAACAGAAGTTCCGAAAATCACGAATCACGAAAATATTTGCAATTTAAACTCTAGATATTCAGGGAGATCGATTTACAGGTGTCCATCAAACTCGGTTGAGAGGATTATCGATTAAAAAGTATATTTTAGTTCCCAATATCACAAATGACGTTTGCTCACCATAGGTAAAGCCCATTAATTCCTAAATTTATCTACTACTTCAACAATCTTATTTCGCTTGTGTTACTATTTAGATAGGTACGACTTTGAGTGCTAACATTTGTGATAATTCAGAAGCAAAATCTAGAATTGTAAAAATATTTGGTGCAGAGTGGTATGAAAGTTTTATTCGTCCTAATAACTGATCACTGTTTCGTGAAAATACTTGTTCTTATTTAAATAGCGTAACGTTTGCATATACGTTTGAATAATATGGTATTTCATGACAAATGACCTTCAGAATAAGCGTTTTTTTGTGTCACCATCACCAGGGTCGAAGAGAAGTTTTGAATTTCTTGCTGTATAGCTGATATAAGAGAATAATGCACTATGGAGTTATATAAGTGTGCTATCCCAGATTCAAACTTGTGGAAGTACTCTGATGTAAACATAAGCAAAGCTTATCACCTGATCGAGTGAACACAAATGCTCATTCCAGTGCATGAGGTTAGAAAGCAGGTCAAACACTGGGACGAAGACATTTGGTGAAAGCGATGGTATCATACGCATTCGATCAATGTCAGTACGGTGTTTATTGCGCATCTTATTGAGATAAGTTATAGTCTTTCATTATAACTGTAATGTGGGGAGTAGTGTTTTGAAGAAACATTTAGGCAAATGCCAGCGCGTTTGAGAATATTCGCGCGGTTCGAACAAGAACGAATACATTTTCTCTTATTTCTCACAAATCAGTTTATCCATCCCCGATAACTTCGGTCAATTCCCCAACTCGCAGTTTTACAGGTATTCCACTGGGACTGTGACAAACAGACAGATCAGATTCTGACCTGATTATGCATATACGTCGACTAGGTTTGTTCCGCTCAGCAATTCGTTTTCCACTACAGACTACCATGTCAATAGTTGTCATCCTTACTGTTTCATTTGCATCAATCTCGATCTCAGTTGAATGGTTATCATTCCAAATGAGATCAAAAACAATCTGGTCCGGTCCACCTTTCTCTCGCTGTATTGTCTATCTAACCACCTCACATAATCTCGGGAGCTGCCCTCTGAAATGCACAGATTACCTTTACCCCTTATGTTATAATATATTATATTTATCTGAAATATAATTTGATGGAGAGATCACAGTTTGTCGAAAAAATAGTCATACAAGTTCACCGTTTTTGCTCGATACTTCAGACACGAACACGTGATCTTTGGACCGAATAGGGCGTTAGTTAGGAGTGCTTTCGTGTGACGATCAAAAACAGACATTTATGACTCGGGTAAAAAACCACAGAAACGGATGTTCGTTGAGGCATTTTCGAAAAGGACTTCTGTAAACATGGCACAGATTGAGTTCACAATGTTTGGACGTTTTTACTGTAATCGTTGTTGGTTGAATGTGCCAATCAGACGGTTGAGGTAAGTTCACAGTTTTGATGACTCTGTTTTCGTATTAGCAACGTTTATTTTGTTTTCTGTTTTCGTGATATTGTTCTCCAACGTATTCAGTCTGCACTCGTCAGCAGCAACCAAATTGTGCATCCTTATAATTGGAGAAATTTTTTGTCAAATGCGTGTGAAACCAATTTTTGTTCAGAGAAACAGGACCGATTTTATGGTGCTTATTAAGTTATTTACTATCATGTAGTCGTTTCGGACTCAGTGGAGCAAACGAACCGCATTGATTTTGATTTTCAAGGGTATTTGCCAGCCACAGACTTTTAAAATAATCATAAGCCGTCGATTCGGATGGGCATATGTTCTTAGAACAATATGCACATGAAATCATCAACACTTGTGTTTTCCTTGATTGGGTCTGTAAGCTGTTAACTGGTCAGCAAAATGAATACCGACAAATTCGCGGAGACTTGATTTTGTGGTATCAAATACCGCAGAACCCAAACCATCCATGTCGGCAGCTGCTCAAGTTGTTGAACAATAAACCCCTTAGGTTATACCGTTTCAAGTTACTAATTGCAAAATGTCGATTGGAATGTCAGCGCCACTCTTTTACAGTCAGAGTATACAGTACTTGGAGCACCCTTCCATCTCACGTCGTTTGTGCACTAACTATTAAATCTTTCAAGCGGAACCTCAATGAAACCCTGGTACACCTCACACTCTTGCATCACTAAAAACAAACGCAAATTCGTTGAAGACTATAGTATCTGTTATCTCATACCTGGAACTCTGTGATTTTTTTCTCGTCGAAAAACGATTCAACTGTGTATATATCTCAAAGAAGGCAACAAAAGCATGGGCTTATAAGTAATTCCTATTTTAAAACTGCCTTTCAACTAGCTCTGTTTCAACGGTCCAGTGCGCGAGTTCACGAACATTGTGAACATCAGAAATACTTTCCGTGTCCCTGTCAGGACTTGAACCGCGATCAGTCGGGTCGGGACTTCAAACCCTTACCCCTGAACTGCATGACCGATGGTCATCACCTTGTGTGAATGGCTCGGTCAATTTAGAGTATCAAACTTGGATTAGCCCATTCGATCGTTTAGAGGCACCAGGCACCAGACCATCAAGAGTGCCTGGTGCCTCTGAACAATCGAATGGGCTAATTTAAGCATGATACTCTAAATCAGACATACTCTGTCCATGATCCCGGCATCGTCTAGGGTTCCACCCTGTGCATTAATCCCAAAACTTGCAACACGGAACCGAACTCCCCTGAAGCATGAAAACCAGTTAAGGCCAAACCGTTCTGTTGAGATTGTACTCTGATTGTCTTAAAAATGCTCACTCTGATCAGGATCTGGGCAATGGTGGCTCGGTGTTTGGGTCACCAATTTGTGACCCGTAAGTCCCGGGTGCGAACCGGTCCATCGCCGCCCATCTTCCCAGTCAGCATTTGCATGGCCACGCCTACCCACCCCAATCCTGAATGTTGTCTATACAGTTGTATATTCAATAAATAAAAAAGCAAGTAATAAGACACAGAGTATACCAGCTGGTTTGCCACGGTTTTTGATCTGACTTGCGTCGGCCTGTATGTCATTCCTTGGTAGTCAAAAAGTGGGTATCCATACTATTGGCCACTTTCCTGTTCCTGCAAATTGTATCGTAACATACTCAATAGAACGAAAAAAACAGGAAAAGAAGATGTATATCCTGAACGAATATGTAAACAATTTGGTGAAAAGCTGCGGTGACTGAACGAAAGAACCAGATGCACCGACAGATCTTCTTCGCACGCGGGATGGGTGAGAGCAAATTTTGTTTATGAATAGTCAAGCACTTGTGAACATTATGCCACACGTTCGCCAGTTAGTTTCATTGATGTGAGCGCCGTTCAAGGCTAGGAATGCAACTAGACAAATTATCCATGCGCGGATGTGGAATGTTCCGAGCCATGGAGGTTTGTACTGAGATGGGTTAAGTGCGATGCTCGCATTCGACTCGCTCAACTGGGTTGTGATGTGTTGTGCAGAGGTAAAATGAAAACGGTTTTGTTAGTTAGTGTGTGATCAAGTGCGTAGTAAACGCTCCTTTCTATTTGTGAAGCCCCGGTTTCAAGAGCCTTACCTGGGTCGATGGAGTTCTACTGTTAATGAGACTCAACCAGATCGAAACAGCAATTCAAGGCTCCCTTAAATTTTTTTATGCTTCATTGACCCTGAACATGACGAGCCTCACTGATACTGTCTTGTTTCGTGCATTTAGATCTCGTCTCAATCATTATTGCATTTTAATTAACTGAAGCTGCTCACTCAACCATGATGTCGAACTTAGCTGTAAGGATTGTCCGTTTCCTTAAGGGGGTCTTTGGCAGGTTCAATTCAGGGCTTTTCCGCCGTCTACTATCAGCATATATTCGCTAGATCTAGGCATGGAAACCATGTGTACAACGTGATTCCAAATTGCTGGAGCGTCCACNAAAATGGCTAGGAGGTTGAATCGGTGTTCATACACGCAGAAACTGAAGTCGCTAGGATTATATGCCAATGACTACCGGCGCATCAGAGTAGAGATGATTATGGTATATCAAATAATGCTAGACCCAAGACATCCGTGTCGCGCGCTGCTAAAATTATCACTCAACATTCATCTTAGAGAGCATCCGTTCAAACTATTGATCTCAAAATCTCGGCATTAGTCATTCGTAGTCAATGTGTTCGATCTGTATCTCTCTCTCACTCTGCCACCCCACGTTATCTGTGCACCCAGTATTGAATCTTTCAAAGTGAGATTCGATGAAACATTAGCACACCTTACATTCCAACATCGAGTGAAGCTGTGTGCAGTAGTGGAAGAATCCCGTATCATGTGACATTTTACACACAAGGAATTGTATGTATCACTGTCTATTAAAACACAACACGAACCTATGGGACGATAAAAGCATTGGCTTGTTAGTTATTCCAATAATAAATATCTGATCTTTGGGTCTACGGACTCAAATAGCCGTGGGTTGTCCTTTTAACAGGTTACGTATTCAAATACGTATTTGGCAATTGACATAATGTGAATTTGTGAAGTTTTCAGGAAGCTTTTGAGAACTGTATTGTCTAAGCATTAACGAGGTATTTGTGCCCAGTCGTTTTTTTGTCCACGTCCACGTTCACTTGGACGCGCATTGAGATCACCACGCATAATTAGTCCGCTCGAAAAGCAACAACAACAACAACCCAGTGTGTTTTGATTTAATTTATGGGTGACACAAAGGCGCTTACTATTCCAGAATTGCATACCCCTGAATGTAACCACTGGATTTGTTTGCTTATCCAAACTACCTGTTTTCAAAATCTTTTTTTTTGTATGCCAAATGCAAAACTGAATCTCCGAAAGGAATTCATTCATCCTCACTTGGCAATGATTACCTAGGAAAGTGAAAGTTACACATTTAAGCATGTAAATATTCAATTTTGTGAACACGATAACCGCTAACCCTTGTTCTGTACAAGTGTTGTGGATGCGGTAGCTGTGACAGTTATGAGTGCCATTATGAGTGGATGTACAGGGGAGAAAAAACGTGGTGGTTTGACACCTTACCATTTATGTGTGTGGTTGTGTGTGCGACAGATATATATACATCTATATTAGCGGAAGTGAAATTTCCCCCAAAATACCAATCGTTCTCATGGTAACCCAAACGTCCCCGGTACAGATTTACAAAAGTCAACGGCACACCGACCGATATAGCCAACATACATTGAGGTTTGTTATTCTTCGTATTCCACGCAAGAATGGTGGTCTTCATTTTTCCAAACTGCCCAATTGTATCTCGGAGCAGATGCGGACAGCAGCCTCAATCCAGTTACTCGACATTCAGTTCTTTGGTGTTTACCATTTTGTGTGTGTGTGTGTGTGTATTCTCCGTGTGGGGTGGATTGGGNATGGTGCGGCGTACGCTTAACTGATCTGTACGACTGGTATTTCCGACAAGATGACAGCGGCTTATTTAGGATAGTAAGCAATTTCATCAAGTGACAGCTGGCCACATTACCCACCAGGTTGTGCCCGTGTGGCACAACGGATAGGGAACTGGAGCTCATGGAGCGGGTTGGGGGGTGATGAGGCGGGGTGGTTGAGGGGACGAAAACTGATACAGTGGATAAGCAACTGTATCCCGGCCCTAAACAGCCGGCGCATTAGGACAAGTTAAGACCGGGAATAATCACCACTATTCAGTAGAAAAGTACCGGAGAAATGAAATTCCATGTCCAGTGCCCCGCTCCTCCCGGTTACGACGTGCGACACAGAAATCACATTCCATAGGATGGAACCTTTAACGAAGCAAATTGATCACGGGAATAAAAGGCTGTCACCCGATTGACTAGTGGTATCGGTCATTAGTTTTCATACGCTTTATTCATTATACTTAACCGATGGTCAAATTTCACCCAATAGGTAGGTGTGCCATAGGTAACTCGGTGAATGGCAAGCATATACCAGACCGCGGTTAACGTTTTCAATTAGAAAAGAGCAAATGTGCCTTGTTGAACTCCATCCGGCTTCCGTCTGCCTGTATCAGATGAGATGAGGAATAGCTTCCAATAAGTTATTTCGTCATCAAAGACTATCTGGTCGATGAAATATCTCGGAAGGATAAAGAGGCATCAAAACGCTCCCTGCCGACACACAACCCACTAAGTAAATTTGGAGAACTTGACAGACATAACAAAAACAAATAAAAGCGATGAAAAATGTTTCATGTGCATCGATGATTGAATTCCCCGTAAATGCCAAACAGCCACGTCTGGTTATAGGGCCAGTCTGTGCTTTATCCAAACGGCATGCTGTAGATCAGATTAGCTTGGGCACCTTTGTAAATATATCATACGTGTGATATGAGGACACTCTAGGCTAGGAATTTAAACCGGTGATTGAACACACACACACGTTAAATTTGGCTATTTATAGGATTGTTTTCTCAAAGCTGAGCTAAGATAGAGAAACCATAGTACAATGTACGCAACCACCTTCAACTAGCGCAAGGTCATTTGCTGGATAACTGAATCACAAATCGTTTTATCAACCATGTTTAATCTAGCTTCATTCTCACTCACCTGACCACCGTGTCCGATTGCAAGTTAATGCTGAACCCGCAGCCACCTAGATCGATTGCGCAAAGAAAGTGGTGTGCGTTGGATGGAGATTTCGTTCCCGATGAACAGCAACTCCAAGCGAAATCAATGGAATCAGCCGTCACAGGGGCAATCTCTGCACTGACCCCGATAACGCATTTCAGATTCTGTATGCCCCCGCGAACTTCAAAGAGGGGCCATAAATGCTAACTCACTACTGATCGTACCAAGCAGTTCGTAACGCGTTGACTAAAACATGAATAGAAAGGATTCCCGTCACGTATTGAATCCCAGTCCTGCTTCATGACCCAACCGAATGCATCCCCCTTGTAATGAAACAAGCACTGAGAAGACGCGTTCGTATTGCATTGTATTATCGTGCAATAAACGACTTGTGCAGGCAACTGTGCCTACATTTCAATCATAAAATGTGTTCTCCGTTACGATGGGACAAAAATGAAATCTTAATGCATATGCAACAATGATAAAACTTAAACAAGTGTTCATCTTTGAAGATTTAAAATTAGTTCAATGTGGATCTTCATTGTGTACGTGAGAACATGAGTCAGATAGGGAACCGGTGAGTTGCGGTAAATGTTTATGAGGGAGGGCAAGCAGCGAAAATTGGATCGGGTTGAACGGCCCGTGGGAACGGCAAACAGATAAATTGGAATTAAGCGGCTGACTGGATTCATTGAATATCTGATGAACAAAATTCTTGCACGCAATGAAATGAAAATCACACAATTTTGTGCTGAGAGTCTTTAAAGGAATAAGAGAAAAACGACTGATCATGATTAGTAGAAGGTGATGCAGAGAAATAAAATCATTTCTGACTCGTCCGAGGAAAACAACGACATAAAAACAAGGGAGACAGGAAAACGATATCCATAAACAAAGGAACATATAGTTTCATGATTCAATCGAAATAGTCGTAGGTTGCGTATCTGAAAAGATAGGCAACAATTTTTTTGTTATGGAGGAAAAATCACACATGAGCAGATTCCATTTGAGACGCTTGGTTGTGAGGGAGCATTTCGCGAGTTGAAGGGGAATGGTGACCAGTGACACACAACCCGACCATACTGTGGCTTTGACACGCAGAACAGATTGCCCAGGGTCGGATTTGAACCTGCGTCCACAAAGTGAACTGCAACACGTGTATTTGTACGTATTGCACAGATATGGTATATGTTTAGGCTTCAGTTTAAATTATCGTAGCTTGCGTATTTATAACGATAAGCAAAACGCAGTCTACCAACACAAGCTAGCACATGAGCGGACCACCGTAGAGCGCTATCTATGGTGACTCTTATGTATTTGACCGTGTGTGTTCTGATTATATGCACGGAATCGGTTATTGAAAATTCCAATGGATTAGAAGCATTTAGAGGTATTCACCTAAAAACAAGATTGGTTCGAGAATGACTGAATTTGTAATAAACTGTCAGAAAATGATTCTAGTATGTCAGATTGGTTTGAAATGGCTTAATATAAGACCACATCATCGGCATACTTAAAGGTCTTGGCTGTTGGGATTGAGGGTAAGTCACTGATGAAAGTAAAAAATACGTATGGAGAAAGCACAACACCCTGAATGACTCCGGAAATATTCACTAACGGTTTTGTAATAGTGCCGTTTGCCGTTTCGTTCTTTGATTCCTTCCTATGATATAATTTTTTAACCATGATAATAATTTGGTGGGGCAACTGGATGACTGTAACTTTCGAAGAAGAAAAGATCGCGGAACGGAATCGAAAGCCGAGGAATAATCAAGGAAAATACAACAAACGGACTTCATAGAATCATCTAAATGTGTGCAAATATATTGCATCATTGAAGAGAAAGCATTCAAAGTGCATCTATCTATTCGGCTTGTACGCAAACTGGAGTCAGTGGGAACAATAATACCAGACTGTAAACGGGTAAGAATAGCACGCCGTGCAAGTTTAAGTCCAGAGGAACTGCTGATATCCGGACGAAAGCGTTTAGACAAAATGACAAATGAAGATGATTCAACAATGGAAACAATGGTGAACGGTCTGCAGGAATCCGGAATTGAACATGTAAAAACAAATCTGTCGAGAAGGGAAGCAAAAATCGCTGTGATTGGACCAGCGCCGTATTTGAGCATAGGTTCACTTAAGTGAAGCGTATTATTTAACACGAAGGTCGAAAGAGCGAGGCATTATTCAATAAATGAATTCCAGTATGTTCGTGTGTTGTGTGAATACATTTACGCAATCCCCTGGTTTTGTCTCTGCCCGTTTTTAATTGGAAAATAGGTCTTTTCATACAAAAAAATTAAAATGTTCGTGATTGAAAATTGACAATTTGTGATCAGGTTGACATGCAAAATAAGTACGCGATCTGATTGACCATCCCGAGGAAACTATGTGTTTAGTTAGATGTTTCATTATGTTTACAACTGAACTCAGAACATAAACGTTGAGCATATTGTCCCTGTTGTCGTGAGATGCTGCTCACTTGTGATTAATGGGCAACATAGTTGGTGATTACTTTCAAAGACCAAAAATCAATAAGATCATTGAGGGAAATTTACTAGGTTTCAAAGAAGAACTATCAAGTTCTACATTCATTCATTACCCTTCGTGTGACCAGGAACTGTGATGAATCGTTTCTGATTAGATTTTTGTGTGATGTATGCCAAGTTGATGATGTCTCATCTGTGATCCTCAATATACGATTATCCTCGACCAGCACCGCCTTCTGAATTTATAAAGACTTTTACCTTTGCCAAGATTTCTGAAAATAGTCACAGAACTGTGTTGTTGTGCTTCGCTTCAATAAGAGATCTACTGTGGTCCTCCCTGTCTGCGGAATTTAAGTGTGCTACTACTGAGCTCAGCTCAGCTCATCGTTGCTTAATGTGCTCTCCCTGGCGAAGTTGTGTGCTACCTCTGTCACTCCGTACCAGAGGCATCAGTTTCTCTGGTATATTATGTCTTATCAACACTCGATGGAAATAAGAATGCTGCGAGAATGGGTTTCTTGGATTACTGCGACACCGTCAACTGTGTTATCAGGTCTAAGTTGTTGAATAATTTGTCTTCCAGCGGGATAGCAGCACATAGCATAACTACAATATCCACAGGCTATTTCACAAATCGACCTTATCTCACGGGTTACCTTATATTTTTGCACTGGTCAATGTGGTCGGTCACGCTTCAACCGTCACTCGCTTCCTGATCTGCCGTTTTCTTTTGCTTGCATTTTACCCCCGTGATTTTCCCAGGGATACTCAAAAAGGACTTCAAAAACATTAATCCAGATGTGATGGGATTGTCCGTGAAATTATCTTTCTCTCTCTCACTTGATTGTTTCACAACATACAACGTCATATGTGTGTGTGTGTGTGTGTGTGTGTATAGTTACTCGCACAGCCACTCTAATCTTGTCCGAGTTCGCATTAACCCGAAACGCAAGGGTTCTGAATTAATAACCTCTCGCTTATTGTAAATTGCTTTCCTTGCTATCCTTGCTTTCCACCACGGTGTTGTTCATTGATTCATCGGTTCTACTTTGATCATATGCATGCTGAACATTTATCTTTCAGAATGCAAGAAGCAAACAATTGACTTGACTTGACAGTACTACTGCTTTTTTTATTCTAATAGCTTCGAAAGTATTTCTGGAAGCAGACGAACTGATTCCCACCTGTTTCCGTCCATCGAGTAAACTGACGCTTATGATATGCATAAAAATGATCAAGGTTACAAGGTCAACCTATCTCTCTCTCTCTCTCTGGTTGGTTTCCGGGGCGACCTCTTAGATCCCGAAACAGGGACCCCGTGTCCAATATTTGCCATTTCATTAACACAGTTGAACCATTCATGGAACCGTTCACTGACATGCTAACCAGGCTCATACTTTAATGGTCGCCGAAACAGTTAAACTACGTTTCTAGATTGAAAGAAAACCATAGCTACATTCGTTTTCCTTTTGACGTTAGTTCGAATACCATAGCTATTTAATAATGTTGACGAAGGAAGTTCCGTTGTGAATAGATAAATTTATCAATAAATTATCTTCCTGTCATTCTATTCCATTGCATTTCACACATTCACCAGTTCTACCCGCATTTTAGATCCTCTTTTATTGCGGCCAGTTAAATCATGACAGTGAATGGTTTGTTTTTGCCCGGCCAAATCGAGATATCCGGTTTTTCGGGGTTCGGTTCAAACTGCACGTGCGTGCGACCAATCCACACAGATAACACCTCGAATAGCCAAATCAATAACTGTCAAAGTGATCGCAAATCCACCAAACAAGACCCCCGTGGGACACTGTCAACTGTGTAGACAATCACACTGACGCGCATTCGGACTGAGGTGCGCACGTCACGCCCGTGCGAGATGTGCGCTTGAGGATCGGACTCTGAACTCGATCAAGCCACGAGGACAACCATACACAACCGGTAGCCTTGAGCAATGTGAGACACTGAGGTTGTTCGATTTTGAAACGTAAATCTCACTCATGGTTTCCAAGGATTTTGTTCAAACAGACCACAGTTTTTCAACCATTCTCATGATTTGATTGTACCCTCCTTCCACCTCCCACCTGCCTGTGTGGCCTACACCAATGAAACTGTAAATAGATCAAGTTGATTTGTTTCTTCGAGGATAAATTATTTTCTGTGTCATTTCACCCTCTCTCTCTCACTCTGTCTGTTTGTCTGTCTGTCTGCCTACCTGCCTGTGTCATTTTGTTAATCATTGCGGTAACAGGGACTGGACTAGTGGACTACCGTGCGGTTTATTTGAACTGTGTGAGTATTGCTGACGGTACAGACAGTTGCGAATTTTGTGGAGAGAACAATAAAAGTTCCCTAACAATCCTTCTCGTTGATG
>UZAN01045582.1:0-10696 GCA_900618425.1 Echinostoma caproni
AATAATAATAATTTATGAAATGCATACATGCCTAACCTTAAAGCATGTCATATGGCATTGCTAAATCTTATATTGCAGAAATTGCACATTGAAGTGTTCAAAGGAAAAGGTGCACGTTGACAACACAGATCTACACGCTTGATTGGCATTGACCACAACTTAGCCAGAGATAGCTGAACTAAATAGCAGTTTCTGCCAGCGGAGAGTTGAAAATTTTACGCCAAGATTCGCGTTTTCCTACTCACAGCTCCAAGGCCTCAGTATGGTCGGGGTGGGTGTCTAGGGTTTCGACTGGTCACCCTTTCCTTGCACGTCGCGAAATGCTCCCATACAACCAAGCGTCTCGAATAGCCTCTGCTGAGGAATCCCTACTCATTGCCTTCTCGTGGCGGAGTCGCTTTCGCACCAAAGTGAGGGGACGAAAAGCCGGTATCCTGGGCTATAACCGGGCTGGTGGATCACTGTCAGTTCACCTAGGGGAGTTGGCCAAAAACCCTGATTGCAAAGCAACCGTGAGGGGCGTACGAACCACACACACAACTTCTTGGTTATGGCAGTGGTCACCGGCTCGATTGAGTATCAAGGGTTTTTGAGCACCTTGGACGTTTGACCCTGTACGCAGGGCGTATGATCCGATGAGCTGGATGCCGGCCCCCAATGGATTGCGGTTTTCACACACCACCCCACTGCCTTGCGGGTCAGGCTTTGGTTAGTCAAAGGCCCCGGTTGTGGATTCCTCAAGCAAATTCACCTGACTTGGCCTAGGCAACCTGACAGTATTCCGCCCACATGCAAATCATGGGACGCCCTTCTTTTTATGAAGATGAATGTGCTGTGATTTGTTTGGCACGGTCTGAATTCAGACGTGTGTGAAAAAATAAAACAGTTCGAGTGGTGTTAGATGGATTCGAACACACGTGCTACGTTGTGTTTAGCTTTTTTCTTTTTCTTACACACTTTTGTGTGATAAACAGCAAACAGGGTCAACCCCATTGTCACGAGGACCTGCTGTTCAGTGATGGAAACGCGTAACTTAACCCTCCCACTGGGGGCTGGGAGAGGTGAACCACGTAAGGCCCCGATAGGTTAGGCGTGTTATTGAACCGGACGAAAGCAAAGCTGCCTACCACCAAAGTTGGTTGGCAGTGGCGGGGCTCGAACCTCGAACCATAGGGTCCAAAGCACGTGACTAAACCACCGAGATAGTGAACTTAACCGCTTGACTAGCGCCGCTTTGACATTTGGATCTATGGACCCCAATGTGCATCTGAAACCTAAAGTCATCCTCTCACCAAAGCCAGAATTTGCAAACCCGATTTTTCTTGAGTTTCTTGATTTCTTTCTCATTGGGCACGTCACCTGAAATTCTTCCTACTATTTTCACTTCTCGTGCTCCCTAAATAGATGTACGATACGTACCTCTTCAGCCGAGAAACTGATTTCTAGTCGAATGCCTTGTGAACCAGGGCAAATCGTTGCCCTTTTCTGTCTTAATCCATTGATTTGCGGTACTGCGTTTCACCATGATTTAAATGAATACTTGTTTTTCATGCTCTCTTGTAAAAGATGTGCAAAAGCTGTACGATGGGTTCTATTTTTCGCCAAAACTGTTGATGTTTTTAGATCTAACGTTGCCAATGATGTTTTTTGTTTCACAATTTAACAGATAGTGATATTGCTCCATCAGTCGTTCGGTTGGGATATCCATATGGGCCGCTATTTGGGAGATCAGAGTAAGTTCGTCATGTGATAATTTTTCTTATAAATTATTCTTTTGCGTTACCTTTCGATTTGTGATTGCGTGCGGTTTTAAAACACTCGAAACATCGATCAGCCGTATTCCTATTAAAACCATTTGACAGTGAAGTACTAGACCACTTAGTTAAATAGGCGCTTCTCGGCTTTAGTTTTTTGTTAAATAGATGAATGCGCGCTGCTGACCATGCCTAATAAGGTTTCGACTTGTGTGTGGTTTCTCGCTTTTCATTTGGTGTTTCAATAGTAAAAGAAACTTCCGTTTACCCTATTGTATGCCTTTAGCCAAACGCCTGGATGCAAATAAGATTTCCAGTTGTCAGATACAGTACAGATTCCATCACGATTTTCTTCGATTGCTGCGGTTGTGTACCCAACTAACAGGTTGATCTGTAATCGGCGTGTTTTCTGTAGGCTTATCCAGTTCAGGAAACAAAGTCCAAGGAATTAGTATGCTGGTTTCTATAACCGAACTGTCGGTCCTTGTGACGTAGATATTCACTCCTACCTTTAATCATCATACAATCTTTAGTAGTCCAACGCGATCTACTAGGGTTATTCCACAGACTAGATTTTTCTCCCTTCATCAGGTATTGGAATGATTGCGTCTAAACTCACTGGTTTCTTCTTATCTGAACAAGATCTGCTTTTCGGTATAGCCTATTTGGTGGTTGTGCGCGACACATGTCCTGTCCGCCTCGTTTTGCGAGATTCATGAACGTGTGATACGGTGAGGTTTCGACTGTCTATTAAACCCCAGTAGTGTCGATCTTTTTATTCCACCACAAGCGGGCTATGTTCGAAGACTTATTTAATCAAATACGGATAGGTTTACTCCTGTGTGTAAATTCATGTCTCTTTGTTGAGGAAATCCAGCTTTATCACAATATGTTGCCAGAAAACGCACAGAACTTATAACTCTTGATATAACAGGTTAAATAGCTAGTCACAACCAGAATGTCCATGATTCTGTACAGAATGCTTAGAAATTCCGATTGTAAAATGCATAGCATGTATCACACGTAGAAATTGTGTTGTAGCGTAATAACTTCTGAAGACATAAAGCCCACATTTCAGATACGAGAAGCTGTTATCGGCCGGTAAATAAAGAGTGAATTTCAAAATCGCTATACTAGAAGGAAAATAATGGACTTCAGGCCACATCAGTAAACCCGATCCGGACATCCAGTAACCGACCCAACTGCTCAGATTGTAGCGTCACCGCATTGTAGCTGACGCAACTAGTGGGGCAACAAAGCAACGGCGCATGCACTTGCTACCTCCGAGCCCGTATACACTCTGTTGCCCCCAATGTATGTTTCCTGAACGAAAAATCCCTGCCGGTAAAAAAGAAAGTAATCAACACTACTTCAAAGGTGATTTGTTCAAAATTATCCGAACACAGCTCTGTCTTTGAGAGAAACAAGAGAACGAGCTGAGCCGCTGAAATGCGTTGTGTGTAAATGGGGGTTATCGCCCAACCTGTATGTCTAACACCTCTTCGGCGACAGCTGTTGTCGCTTCACTCCGGGAACTTGGGTTACTTTAAGCATCGTTAGGGGGCAAATCGGATGTAGAAATTGTTTTTTACCCAGCTTTCTGCTCCGAAGGACTACGATACTGGCTGATTGTAATGCACTATAATTTTTTCTTTATGATTAAATTGAGTTTCATTATATTTATCACCTATATTAATACTTTAGACTCTGACAATAACTTATATCTTGTCTACTTCGATCTACGTAGTTTCTAGTCCACATGAGTGTTAATTAAACGTGCTTGACCTTGGTTGCCAAGATTAAATAATTTCAACATGAAAATCGCAAACTTTATCAAATATGTAAACGCAATATTTGACCCAAATTATTTCCATAAACCATCTCGGTCGTTTGTTATGAGGCATTTTTTATCCGACGTATAATTCATTATAGCAGCTCTATTGAAAAACCAAATGAAATTCTTTCACAACCCGAAAGAGTTTCTCATCCGTCGAGATTATTCATCTGGGCAGGGATAAAATATGATCAACCTTGTCGGTGGACATCAGTCAAAGACACTATGAGCAGTGGGAAATTTGTATCAGTAATGACGAAAATGTTTCTAGAATTTCATGAAAAAAATCGTCTGCAAAAGTTATCGTTTTTCAGGATAACGCTTCATGTCATGTTTCACTGGAGGTTAGTAAATTTATTTAGTTAAGGAGTCTGGTTCACTTAGTATTTGCTTTTAGACTTCAGAAAAGATTCGTGACTCTAAGGTCCAGTTCATGCAACTTCCCCATAATAGCGCGGATCTCAATGTGATTGAAAATCTGTTTTCTGTTTTGAAGAGAGTGGTCAATGTGTTACCTGTACATTAGACATTAGAGGCAAAAGTGCGATACGTAATGGAGCACAACATAGAAAACGACTTCATAGCAAAGTCTGTGGGTTCCATGCTGAAAAGACTCGAAAAAGTCTAAGAGAAAAAAGGCAGAGCAATCGACTATTAGTATACATAAACTTTGCATCTTAATTATTATCAATGTTAATTTGCTGTTAATAAAAACTGTTCCATTCTCTTTAGTTACCTCTTAACTCATCATGGTCTATGTCAACCACTACTGACGAAATGGGAGTATCCGCTACGTTCTGAACCATTCCATCTGCTGAGTTTAAACGAATGAGGAAAATCAGTGCTATAAAGAATCACCAAGGCTTGTTTATTATTATTTGGAAAAAAATTACTCTATTATAAATGCTGTTGCCTATACGAACCCACAAGTGTTTCCCAGGGACCCGTTGCTTCAGTTTCGATTAAACTTCTATAGTGCGAG
Organism: Echinostoma caproni; assembly: GCA_900618425.1. Taxonomy (NCBI): domain Eukaryota; kingdom Metazoa; phylum Platyhelminthes; class Trematoda; order Plagiorchiida; family Echinostomatidae; genus Echinostoma; species Echinostoma caproni. The sequence goes on from UZAN01045582.1 coordinate 4,571, forward strand.
CACATGCACCAACGGAACAACCCTGATTGAATGCACCAGCAATATAGTACATAGATGTACCTCAGGTACTATATTGCTGGTGCTCTGCAGAAATTATTCAATCACATTCGCAATAGGAATATCATGAGTTATTCTTTGTAAGTTTTGTGAGTCGGTTTACTCTTGTTTCGCTTACTCAGGGATATCTGTTTTTCCACTTACTTTAGTTTGAACTTAGCCGCATCAACTTCGGTTATCGAAGGCTTACCTGATGAACAAAGAACATCTCCCGTACGACGTTCATTCCTGCTTCTCATGGTTTTCGACATTCTCCTCTGTTTTATTCTCTGGATCGTATATGTACAGGCAAGTTCAAATGTCTTATGTCACTCCTTGTTCAAAACGTCTTATTAAGTGCGAATCGCATGCTATACAGTCGAGTCTGAACCAGTTAAATATATCAAAGATAGATAATTTACGTTCATTTATAACTTCCGGGTCCTTGAATGTTATTTCGCTTCATAATAGCTTTCGCGCATTTAGAGTAATCCTGATTTAAGCTTTATTTGATCACACTTGGTCTTTCTCGATTCCCATCTTGGTAAGATAGGTAGGACATTCCCTACTGAATGTACTTTGAACTATTTTAGTCAGACATATTTTTGTTGAGGGTCATTAACAAGAAGTTTGGAAATTTGACAGAAAAGACAAATGAATGTAATAAAGTTAGAAGGTCAGAGGAAGTACGTATCTAGGGAAGCAAAATCGTATCATTTCAATATGATACATTGTGATTTTCATGTATTTTTCAGAAAAGAACAGTAGGCTCATCAATGAAGCTATGGAAGTAATCAGCGGCTTCATTGTTTCTCCATGGTCAGTAATGTTAGGCAGATATACGTTTTTACTTGACATGTATTCTTATAGAAAACTATTCCGTTTATTACGTTAAGCAGTAGTAAAGATCAGTGCAGTTTTTTTCGGGCAAACGAATGTTTCAGAAGTTTTACCTTATCTTTATCAGCCATTAGATCACTCTAGAACACAATTCAATGAGAATTTTTTAAGTCATCCGGCGGTAAACCCACCGATCCCATTGCTTTCGCCATGACGGCACAAATATACGATTGTTATGGATGTTTCGATCTCCAAACAACTGAATATTTCTATGGCGATTGTGAAAAGTTCAGTAGCCTCGGTGGGATTCGTACCCACTCATGGACTCCGCCTACGCTTTGTACGCACATGCTCTACCAGCTGAGCTACGAGGCCACACCGATGGCACTGATCTTTTCACACTCGAATTACCCATTCAACTTACAGAGACATATGGCATCTACCAATTAGCATTTAAGCTGACTGCCCCGACAGGTTTTCCTTAGAATTCACCGGAGTCCACCGAATGAACATCTAAGACAAGGTTAATTGTGCGAATGGATGTTTGGCGTCCATGCGTGGGTTCGAATCCCACCGAGGCTACTGAACTTTCCACAATCGCCATAGAAACTTCTAATCTGCCAAACATCCATTTGAACAACTGAATATTTGTTTATATAGAATATATTCGTCAAAAGCGGAAGAAGTTAACATTCTTCCATTAATGCATTAATGGAGGAAATGGGTTTTAGCTCTGAAATTGCTCCCTGCTTTTCTGAATTCAAATGTTTGTACAGACCAAATGAATTGACGCCGCTTCATCGTTCTGATCATTTGAACAAGTATGCGGCTGGGTCAACCCCGCCCCCCGCCACCAAGTATTCAAGTTACCGCGAGGATTGATGGTGCCATTTTCAAGATTGTTTTATGTTGGATAACCAACTTGATAGACCATCGTGGAGCCGTCGCGACGAGACTGACTCCTTGGAGTGATTCGTTTGTCTTCGGGACTCAGTGAGCTATACTGTATTGTAAATTCACCCGTATCGGAAAGTTCAAGGCTAGACTAGACAAAGCTCGGTCCCCCAAGGCCAATTGTTTGAACCTCTAAAGGGAAGCAGGGACGGGATAGTAAGGCCTACTTTCGACGTCGAGAGGAGTCTTCGTAATTCATTGCACAGCTACCGACCACCCAAACTGTGCCGTACGCAGTCTGAGGCGCTGTTCTGCCCGTATTCCACGAACTGAATGAGGTACTTAGGATTGAGAGTCACTCCAGAACCCATACTCGATGCAATAGCAAAGAAACTTATTAGTTTCGCATGAAGCTGAAGCTCTTTCATACGCACGTCGGTTGTGTTGGATTTCCAATCCTCTTCTTTGTGAGCTAAATGTTTTTTGGGTTCTGGTTGGTTAAACTATTCTATATACCCAGGTAAACGATGGTGCCCACGAATTGGATGAATCAGTAGCAGTACTATTCACAGCAAAAACACAATCCATAAATAGCATTCACCACAGCACTATAACGTCATAGATTATCCGATTGGTCCGTTTCCAGTGGTGCTGTAAAACGTTTTCAAATTAATTATTTGCCATTTTCGACTTCACACTGATTACACTCTTGGTTTTACAGGAGAACATATCGACGGGAAGTATTATAGACGCACTTGAATCGGAGGTGAAGTACTATACATTCCGTACCTCACTTTTTGACACAGTGGTAAGTATCCCAGCCTTCCTTCACGATTATTTTTAGATTTGAACTAATTGTTGTTCTTTGAACTAGGGATCGTGATCCTGCATACAGGCTAGAACGACCTAAGTCAGTATAGACACTGCGCACCATCCAGAGGATGAGGTTAGATCTCAAAAATGTAGTAATCCGGTCCACGAGACTCATTACCAGTGTGTGTGAAAGCATCATGTGACGTGACCAACTGTCAAAAATGTCAAAAACGCTCTTTTTTCATAATTTCGTCTCAACAGTATACAATATGGAGGTAGACTTTTCACTGTTGTATAGACTTATTTAGTCCTGATGTATCATCTTAAAACTAATGAACACGCGTAGGAGTAAATATACTTCCTCGAGGTCCGTAATACTGTGCACAAACTTTCTGTCATTTCCCATAAATGTTACTTTCTAACAATTTGTTTGATTGGACCTACTTCTGTTTCAGGTCGTATGTGGTTCTTGCTTTTATCATACCATTGTACGACTAGCTTTTGTGTGAGAATATGTCGAACATCTGAATAAATTCGCAAGCTTCTTAATTTACCACACAGTGGCATCCCGAATACCGCCCGGTCTTTTTCCAAAATACGCCGTTAATCCTTGCCCAGCCAGATGCTTCCTGTAGGGCACTAGAATGATATCATTGCATTATTTAATAGTTGTGGTTACTATTCGTGCGCCCCAAGTGGCTTCCCACAGACATTCGTGAATTTTTTATATAGATCGCTTACCAGCTGAAAATTCACTATGGCCTCAGTAGTTGCTGTTGACCATCTACAATCGCTCATTCAGTGAAAAACTATTCCCTTTGCAATCCTAAGCAGTCGTTTTCCTTTCGGAAACCTTGAATCTCATCGGGCAATACACAGCCTCAGTAACCGCGAACCTGTTGTGGGTTACGGAGTCCTGGTGTAGTTTACCCCAAACTAGCTTACTGATTCCTACAACTTAGTGTAAGACGTGCGATATGACATTACAAACAGTAGGTTTTGTCTACCGTTGAGCTCCTATCAACGAAGCTGTCTACTGTCGTTTGCGTTAGTGGCAGCAGAGTTCGATTATTGGAGCGCACCCAATGACGGCGACTTGAACTTAATCACCACGGCACCATCCTATGAGGAGTGTTCCTACCAGCCCCGTTGACCAAGGAGTGAATGTAAAGCCTCGGTAAATTTAAAGATCTAAAAGCATGTCTGGTTTTCCCCTGTCTCAAGCGTTAAGCAGCTTTATGGGTTTGATTTTACAAACGTCTCCATAATCCGACGAAACATTAACTTTTTTTCACTATCTACTCGGCTTCTTATTGTTTAGTTATTAATTTTTTTTATCTGTCCAACAGGTTTTAGCCTTTCTGAGATTCCTAGTGGTGGAAATAGTCTACGGTATATTCCTGGTTCGTACGCCTTGGTTTTCTGGGGTAAGTCCTAAATCCGTGCACTTCTAATAGAACACTGCCGTTAATTTTGAATAAGGTTGCATTATTTACACAGTGCATGTATGCACACTTCGCGATGTGTTTCATACACATCAACGGTGTATGTCTTCATTGTGTTTGAGTACTTTCTACGAGCACTAGTTAAGCTATGAAGTTCTCAGAATGTGGTGCATCTCGGTTTACCGAGTTATTGGGATGTTCAGAAAGCGGAATCTCTCCAGCTTCGCTGCTGCTTTTCTATTATTCGTTAACACATGTCCAATATGACTACCGTACACGTGGGTACTTACCGCACCCTAGTATTGGTCGCACTAAGGTTCATGGGGTAGATTGAGATTAGGACCTTTATATCATACATCATCAGAATCGGTTTCTCTTAAGCCTACTGCATAACGCCCCCGCATGACAATCCTTAACATCGCGATTCATGCCATCCGCATCGGTTTCCTGACCTGCATCAAAAGATTACCTCAGCTGCAAGAAGTGGCTACTTGAATTTTACATTGCAAATTCTTGTTCGTAATATAAACCTAAATACTCCATGGTCATCCCGTCTTTAATGACCATTCGAAAATATGGCTTGTTGCCAGCGAGTCAAATTAAAAAAACGGAGCAGCGGTTTGCATGTGGCGTGCGTTCATTTATTATTTGCACAGATGTCGCTTCTGAAAACCGTTCGCAACACTCATTCAATAGAAGGCATTACTTTTCCCTGTCACACCACGTACCCATTTTAACTAAGTGTATTTTTAAGGATAAGGGAAGTGTTTCTGATTTTGTCAGTGCGCTTATTCTGAGCGACCTCATACTTTTCAGTCCTCCAAAAATTGATGACCATATATACAATTTCACAGGGAATTTCCGTTGATAGTGCTTTTTCGAAAATGATTTCTCTTGGGCCACTGAAATTCGAAGATTAACGTCTAAGGAATAAATTTGCTCACACATCACAACGATTATTGAAGTCAGGTAAAGTAATTGGATTAGGCGCGGCCGAATCTTCAGCAGCATAACTACTACGAATCATACATGCACAATGTAGTACTGAAAAATAGCAATGAAAAACAATAACGACAACTACAAGTAGAAAAATGTGAAGAACATTTGAAAATTGCGTGATCAAATGTCCTTAACAGAGAACGGTACTCCACTTAAAGTACATGAACAAGGTTGACCAAGCCTAAATCTAAATATGTATCAAATCCGGCGGGAAAAGTGACGAGGTTTTAGAAACGCAAAGTGATTAGAAAACTGGTATCCAAATTAATAACATCATTGCGACTGATGCGAACCGAATTGCCTACGTATTTTATCAGTATAGTGGAAAGACTGTCAAAAGTCATACAGAACCTCAGGTTGGTCAGAGCGAGGAGTACACACGAAGTCAAAGTTTTATTATGGGCATTGCTTACAAGCAGATGTTTTTCTTGTCCCATCGGGTGCTTACACGAATTGAACTGTGACAGTGATGAATAAATTTCCATATACTGTATACGATTGTGTTGTGTTCTGATGGATGTTGGAATGTAATGTGTATCAATGGTTCGTCAAATTTTACCTTGAAAGCATCAATCATCATAGCGCAAACGACATAAGATGGTAAGGAATTCCAGAAAGTGCATACTGAAGGCGAAGGAATGACGTCGACAGTTCAGTCGAGGTTTCTGGACTAGTAACTTAAATGTATGTCCCCCCTTAATGAACGTTTGATGAAAACGTCAAAACTGGACGACAAGGGTGGTTTGGGTTGTGCAATATTTGTTCTCCTCGACTCCGACTATTCTGAGTGGAGTATAGACCCAATGGCTGCAGTCTCTCCATTTATGGACCATAATAGAGTTCTGTGGCCATCTTCGTGGTGAGTCTTTGTGGACGCTCCAAAATCTTTCGATCACGTTGTAGCCATGGATTCTGGATTTGGATGGCATACTCAATATGCGGCCGGATGAATGCTGACAGCAGACGTGGGAATAAAGATGGTTCAAAACGACCAAAAACACGTTTACGTAGACGGACATGTTTTAGTGCTGTTGATGACGCCCTGGCACAGTTAATTGAACAGCTTAGGTCTTCGTGGACCATAACACCCAAGTCATTC
>UZAN01045582.1:18544-31997 GCA_900618425.1 Echinostoma caproni
TATTGTACCATGGTTTGTTTGGCACACAGTCTGTCCTCAGACAAGTGTGAAATATATATATATATATATATATATATATATATATGGACAGTTGACACTGAATTCCATTCTGATAAAAATTCATTGTCAATGAAAGTTTGTTTCATTATCTTTGAGGTATCCCCCCGAATATACCCTGTGGTATTGGTTTGTTAAAGGAATCTCGGTCATAGGCTTATTCGCACACTGATCTACCTACTTACTATAACAGTTAAGGCCAACTGCTCTAGTGTCGATCAGTAAAGAGCATAGCGAAGGTCATCGCATTCAACCTCTGAGTACAACACGCATATCCACCCTTCCCAAACACAAACAACCAGCACCATTTAGCACTTGACATTTATGATGACGAATGACGTCATGTATTGCAATTATGACTTTTGCCAACTTCTTGGACACCATAAACAGGGTTCGAGTCTGACAGCTGCTCCAATCGGCCGACCAATCAAATGATCACTCGCTGTCTTGACAGCTCTTCTATGTGGACAAAAACGCATGGCTCCACTGTGTCTTTCCACTTGATGCGACGTATCTTCCATAACGTACAACCGTAACGTGATTTCCAGCGATGGCCTAAGCACAAAAAAGAGTTTCACTTTGCGGTTTGCACAAGCATTAACAATACACTTTCGCGGGCCTGTTTTGGGTGCTAAAATTCGGCTGCCCGTTTGAATGAAGCTGCAGGAGAAAGACAGAAAAATGCAAAGTAGAGTCGAAGAGAAAATGGAGAATTTCAGCGGACCAAAGTTGCAAGGAAATCGAGATACACGAACGCCATTGTTTACGACAGTCAGAGAGTGTCTCTAGCCACCGGTTGCGATTACCCCGAGGTCCCCATCAAGGGAGCCTATGGCGACCTATATACCCAGTGTTCCTCGTTCCAGGTCTTAGTTTAACCACCCCTGACCTTTTTCCATCTACTTCCTGTCTCGACCGCAACATTCCTAACATATGCCCCAACCAACGTTATCCACGGAGGTAAACCACCTGTTCCAGTGGACGACCACGGTTACATACAACTCTGTGCCTAAAACCAACATTGCTCGTTTGGATACCCCACCAGATTCGTGCAACGCGACGTAGACAGTGGCGTTAAAAGACCGACAATCTCTTTATCCTGTTTTCTCAATGACCGAATCTCTGCATCGTATAGCAACACTGACCGAAGTGTTGCGGCATATACTCGGCCCTTCAGCCGCAGGAGGATGTCGCGACGCCGCCAAACGAGCCTTCTGTATGTGTGCCGACACTTAATCTGTGACGCGTCCGCCAGGTGAGATATAGCTGCCCAAACAGCAAAATCTGTCCACTTTCTCTACTATTTCCCCAGTAAAAGTGAGGTTAATACCGGACCAACTCAATCTTGTAGCAGCATTTTACACTTTGAAGGTGCAAAACACATGCCGAACATGGCTACTCTGGTACTCAAATTATCCAGAACAGCTTGCAATTTTCTTCACTTAGCAGCACAATGTCGTCTATATATTTCAGATCAAACAGTCTGTCATATGGTAGAGTCTCCTAGTGATGTAAAACAAACGAGACGTGATAGATAAGTGACGAGAAACTATCTATTAGATGATTTATTAACTGGAATGTCATCAATATGACACTGTTCGTGTTTCCTTTTCTTATGCGTTTCGCTCGTAAAAACGGAACGGTTGTTGATCATTCATTCCAACACGTTTCAATTGTCCGGGTGTGGCTGGGGGTTTTGCAGGACTTCTCGAATTCATCCAAACTGCGAAGACTCATAAATTTGGTTTTAATTCCTGATGACGAGCTTTGCCAAGATAAGTTAAAAGATATTTAATAGGATTCTGATGAGGCATATCATATGTTTTTGTGAGAAAAATAACGTTTTAGCTTCGGGTGGAAGAATATTGAACTCAGGGAAACGACATAAACTGAGGGCAAACAATAAGGTGTACAATATTTAGAAGCCAAATTGAAGGGTGGTCGAATTCGTGAAGTTCTTTAAAAGCCCTTGAGACTATTTACTTTCCTTCAGACAGAGAGATGGGGAATGAAAAAAATGATCAAACTGAAATTCTAGCTAATAGACCACCGAGTGGATAACTTTTTCCTTTGCTTCTACTTTTTCTTTTTCGTATTGATTAGTTTGGCACTGTAAATCAGGTAGTGCATACTAATTACTATGCACATGAACCTTAGTCGACTGCATGAGTTTTTACGACATTCACGGTGATATGGCACCACCGCGATTACTAACATTCACGACAGTCGAGTAGAAGCATGTAGATACATTATTGGATTGACAATTCGAGGTGGTGTAAAAGCCAAATATTGTGAACGTTGCTTGGTGTCGTTCGCTAATTCAGCATAGTGATTAAAATACCCTATTATCGAAAATTAACAATGATGTAACATATAGGCGTTATTTTCATCCTAGTTAGATGAGTCACTGAATGCTTACTCACAAATTAGAGCTTTTACTACACTTAATGACATTGTTACTGAAAGGAATCAAGCTATAGAGGGGGGGGCTGGAAGGCAAATAGCACCGATGGCTACACGATAATTATTAATAAATCGCCGCGCCGGAGGTCGTATGCTCGAAGCTTCCTTGTTTCACTTTCCTCCTTTCTTTAGACCACATAGTAGTACATCGATTGACTGATGTTTCCCTACCGATAAATTGTCCACAGAATCATCTTTTTAATCCAAGGAAGTTGAAGGATAAGAAAAGAAACAGTGTCCAAGGCAAATCATAATATCAGTATATCTCACCTCCATTCGGAAAACCTTCGGTCCGTAATCACGAACGTTGCTACTACGAACGGACAGGTCACAAAACGCTGGTGGATCCGGCCCCCAAACCTCGAGAGCATAGAGGTACCACAGTTCCGAACGTAATAAACTAGCTCGATTGAGGAGAGCGGCTACCTGGAAGGTTAAAGGACTGGTGGAAGTAGCGTATGACAATGCTAGGATATTCATTCGTACCGTAAGAGAACGACAGTCGTGACTAGGTCACATGTTGAGTTGAATGGAATGAAGAAACTTCGATCGTGAGCTGAAGGTTGCTAGCCTGATATACTTGCACATGTGTACTGAAAATCTTTACAGACTGAAGTGCCCTAGGAATCGACAAAAGTGTGTGTATGAAATTTGTTCATATGATTTCCTATTTATACCGCTACTGTTTTAAATGCATTTTTGACCCATGACTGACACTATTCAAATCATGACTCATGTGGTTTAAACAGAGGTCTCAAAAATGAAGTTATTAATTTTTATTAATTGTTGCAGGGGTGAATTTAGTTGACTTATTTTATTGCACTGAACAATAAATATGAACCGAAAGGTGAGAACGAGCGCTGAATGTACAACTGAGAATAATTGATATAAATATTGACAGGCAGTAATTCAGTTTCAGATAAACCTGAAAAATCAATGGGATTATCATGCGACTGGTGAAGCACTTCAGAATTGCTCACACTAACTGGTTATGAGATCGACGGAAAGACCAAGACAATAAAGGGTTGTGGTGCAAGGGTAAAAGTACAAAAATATAAAAATACATTAAAATCAATGGCTGGTTGTACCATCGTTTAAAATTTATTTGAAAATTCGTATGCAGAAGAAGGTTCAAAAACGGAGTGCATTTTGAAAAAAATATGAAGCTTCACGTGGCGAATTACAGCAGCCGAATCAAGACAATCGATTACAGACAAAGATGGATGGCTTCATTTCACTGTCACTCCACTTGTCAATTTCACTATTCTCGTTCACTTTTTTATGAATTAAGATATGTTTACAAGCTAAACACATGAACGAGTGGCGGAGCACTTTCACGTTCGTTTATTCGCTTTGTACAACTGTCATCAGAAAATTTACACTTGGGATTGTAAAGCAAGTATTTTAATAGATATACAAAGTGCATCACACAAAAAAACAATGGACAAATATGAATTTCGAATATAGTTCTCAATCACAAAATGTTGATATTGGATTAGCCAAATGCCGGTCTACACCAAGACAACGAGCGCTCAGTTTATTGATTTAATCTGACCACTATATTGAATTATGATCGAATACAATAAAATTTTCAAACGCACACCCTAAATTTTAATTGATTTCTTCAAAAGTTGAAGAAATATTTAACGTTCGAAAAATTATAGAGAATGAATCACAACGGCACAACGTGAAACGAAAACTTGAACGTGCAACATAACGAGCCAAAATCGGAAAATTCGAGGCGTATGATTTGAAAAGAACAATAGTAGACAAATAAAAATGACAGAAAGACACAAATTTCCCAACTCACTAGTTCACCTCATGCATAGTAAGAATGAGTGATAAAAACATGTCTAGGTATTTTTATCGAGTATATCTTCTAGACCCCATTTCCAACCACACATCACAGATGTTTCGTGGAGTTACTTGACTACTGTTGTTCTCATGGCCACTCAGAGGCCTACTCATACCTTGCCATATATTCCGATTCCGACCGTTACGCGAACAGTTTGCTATGTGCTCACTCTTTAGATTGACTTGATAAAGGCCATCGGAGTGGTTAGAAATGTGGTTTGTTTTTCACTCTTCCTCGATACAGTTTTTCCAAACGTTTACTTTGGGCCTGACAACGTGATGATGAAAGGCGATGCACAAGGCGGGCGAGGGGCATCGAGCAATGAATCGCGATACAAACGAAATCCCTACCAGGAAGAACGTAAATTGTGATAGCGTTCGTTCAGTCCTGCTTAATGGTTGTCAGACCCAAAATTCGCAAGTAGAAGATATCCGTTCGACTAGAAGTTTTCCATTATCAGTGTTTACGCAGTTTAGCCCATGTTACATGGAGCGAACGGGTTAGTAACGTGGAGGTAAGCTGTCGTGTGTTTGGGGTGTATCAGGTATAAACCTGCTAGCACACCGAATTCAGATTACTAGGCTTCGGTGGCTAGGGCACGTATTGCGTATGCCCAGCCATCTTCTACCGCACCGCACATTATTTGCTGTGGCTAATTCGGGCTGGAGGAAACCACGTGGAGGTCAACAGATGAAGTGGAGACGAGGCATAAAGAAATTCACAAATCCATTAGGTAGAGTAAGTGTCTCGCGCCTTCCAGGTTGGGGTCCGAAAGACACCACAACTGGTGACAGGACACATTGAAGGATACGGCAGCGAACCGGCAGCAGTGGTGTTCTGTTGTCGTTTCTTATCAGGTCAGAATGCTTGAAACGGTATGTATGCAGAGTTCGATTGCACAGTGGCTCATCTTCTCCCGTCCTCGTAATAGATCCAACCCCTGTCCAACTTACATTTCACCACTAACCTTGTATGCATTGTGAGTTTGGCAGCGATCACTGAAGTTCGCTTCACTGTATTTCGCTGTACGATTGATGATGATGATGATGATGATGATGATGATGATTGATGATGATGATGATGATGATAATGATGATGGTGATGATGATGATGATGATGATGGTGGTGGTGGTGATGATGATGATGATGATGATGATGATGATGATGATGATGATGATGATGATGATGATGATGATGATGATGATGATGAACACAGGCTTAGCGAGTGGAAATGCCACTAACAACAATAACCAACACAAAAGGTAGGCGACAGCTATAACAAAGCGAACAAAGAGACGCTGAAAATTGAACTTTTCACAGTTTAATTAGATATCAACGTGCTCTCCGATTTCGATAGATAATTACTTTTGCTAGAACGTTTCTCAACGCAACGCATTTTCGGATATATACAGTACAGAATGATTTTAGGACCTTAAAGTGTGTAGCACTTACATCAACCGCAGCTTCACGAGTAGTCCGAATAGGTACGGGCAACCGAACAATATCATCGGCGAAAACAGAACCTAAATTGAAAACAGACGGCAGGCATTTTAAGAACAGACAAACAGAATATCTATCTACAGGGCACAAAAACACAAACCAACTTGATTTAATTCATCAATTACCCATCGAGACGACTAGAAGGAAAGTGTCTTGTTGTAAGACAAAAATCGACAAATGCACAGTAGATCGTAAATGAAACTCCGCCCAGAAAGCGATAATTTGGGACGCAGACCAACGAGAAGAAATTGGTGGGGCTTTACACTGTCCAGATAGACGATGCAATCAGCAAAGGAGAGCCACATTTATTCTGTCTTTCTGTCTTTTCTTTTGTGTTCACAATCAGTAAGAAATTCTGACAAGCATCTGCGATTGACGAAAGCATCAATTTAATCAAACCCAAATCCTGAAGGATTGGGTTCTGTACATCCCATGTAGTTGGTGTCAAACATGGAGTGGAGGATTCTTCTTATGGGGTAGGTTCGAATTCTCACGAAGCCACGAGCCACGGCAGATGAAATTGTTTGATTGACCCATTCGAATGCAGTGGTGGTATGACAAAAGTTAAATAGTGTTTCCCTTTCATTTAGCTCAGCTGCGAACTTCCCTCTTCGCATATAATTGTATATCCCTCTCCAAGATAGAATCAAGTTACTTATCTTTACGATGTTTCCTGAAATGAGAAGCAGATCTAATATCAAACACACACGACCGAAATATAAAAAGGAAATAAAAGATGAAAATACAGAGCATCTTTCATTGTATGAGGCTCTAGTTTCATCCACAATAATTTGTCACTAGGAAGGCGATTCGTCGGATGAATACAAATATTCACCCTACACTATACCTATCACATTTCTCCTTCAGAGGGATCTTCCATTCAAGACAGAAGCATATATAAAGCGTACCCTGAGGAGTAAAATAGCCAGCACTTGCGGTGTAATGGGATATGCCATGGCGCACGGTGAGTCGACTGCCCAGAAGACTTTGAGTTTCCTCGGCTCCATCCAAATGCAAACAAGAAGCAACTGGGAGGAAAGAAAATCATATAGATACCATGGATAGACCGACAAATTGTCACAAGCGGTTAGAAAGAGTACGGAAATACGTCAGTAGAGGAATAAAAACATTAAACAACCAAGTTCGGTTGTGTCAAAAGATGTCCATGTGCCGTAATCAAGGCAAATATCGATTTTGGACAACGGCACACTGTCAACTGCTAGGCAAGCAAAGGATGTGGCTTTCTAGGTCTACGGATAGACGCGTATAATCACAATTGGTTAGGAAAAGGATGCCGCACTAAATGGTTGCTAAACACATGCACGATTAAAGTTAACGTGAAACTAGTGATATCAGTTAGGAGAAGTAACAAAGTAATTACGAAATATCGCTCATTTTATTGCATTCAATATATTTTCTATATTGTGAAGTAAATGACACTGAATGACTGGATGTGATTAGTTGTCACTGACCTTGTAAGCAGAATCCGGTGAATGAATTGGGAATCTCGAAAAAACATATTTTCAGTATTTAGTATGTAATTGGATTTAATTTTGCAATCCACTGCAAACGTTGCTACTTCTTGCTTTGCATCTCCAAGCCAGTGTTAGACTCTGCTAAACGTATATTTACACTGGAAACAAGAGAAGTGGTTAAATTCGATGCAATCACGGCCTATTTAGGATCTAGGCCGTATCAGTCTATTCAGCGATTCACGTCCACGAGCACACCTGATCATCGTAAACGGTTTATCGATCCATCGAATCGCGATTTGCATTCCTTTGCCAAGCGATTGAGTTCACTTGTCATTGATAGCAATGACAATTCGAGAGAATTGAGATGGTAAGAGTAGTCAACGGGAAAATTCTTTTGTCCACCGGCTCACATATTCGATCTATCAGGCACTAAACTCAGTTGTATATAAAACTTAACCACGCAATTCCAGTTACTGGATTCTTTAGACGATTTGTACTTTTAAAACACGCGCATTCTGATCTAAAGGCGTGATATATGCGATGCCTGTTATCAGTTCACCTGAATATTTGTGAATTAAGCCAAAACAGCATATCCTTCGTCAGTAAAAATGGATCATCCGTATTCATTGCTATTACACTTTCGAAGTAGGTTGTATGGACAACTAACGTAAGCGGCCAGTCAACATATCATCAATGGCATCTTAGTAACACTATGAATTACAAACCTTTTCTGACTATTTTCATTGATTGTGTTGACAGTGACCATTGTGAAAAACATTACCCTTCGGTGTTTCCCTCTATTATATTTGTATGCATGATTTATCAATTGATTAAAGCCAATTCAGCAGCCGACTCTCTCTCCCTTGCTTTCGCTCTAGTGATTGCACGCAGATGTAAGACAATTGAACAAACTAGGCCTCAAATATTCTATGTTGATCCAAAATCGCTGGGTGCTAGACATCATTGACTTTACTGGGACCAAACATGTAACACCTCCCCTTTCATCGTCGAGTCTCTAACTCCCGACAAACCGAACACCCCAATTAATTTACTGGCTCGCTGCGTTTACAAACACATCAGAGAACACACCACTAATGAATATACCATTCGCATTTTTAAGCGACATCGAATCAAATCGAAAAAAGATCATCTAAAGAAATTTCATGTCCAACATCAAAAACTTAATCACTTTGTCCAACTAGTCAAAGTGTGATAACAAAAACGATTCAACGGTCGAGTATCGCAAGATGCATTTAAACCATGAAAACAGTCTAGTTATATAAGTCAGTTGATTCTAGAAAAAGAAACTGGATCCTCAGAAAGCGGGCGAGTTAGCTAAATAACCCGGCACAGCCCAGAGACCAACCTTTCCTATTGTAATAGAATTGTACCCTTAGTTTTCTGTTTATCACAAACCAGATATTCAAAGAGAACCGACAATCCCATCTGTGGTATTGGGAGCACATGTGATTTATGTGGCTATAGTCACCACACCTGAGACGAATGGTATGTAACGAATGTGGCAAAAGGGGACATTACCAAGGGGTATATATATGTACTTAACTATAAGCCTTTGATTATGTTCTCAATTTAACCGCATGCATTATTGATCAACCAAATAAAGCCATGTCTCTCGTGTTTTCCTCTGGTGATCGCACGCTGACAGGTAGCTCATACCACGCCATCATTATGCCATTACCAGAAGTCTGGATGCATCAGTTGATTGTCATTGTCATCTCATGAAATGAACGACCCATACAAGCGCGATAATTATCACTGCGAGAACACCAGCCAGTTCGCGCACATAACAAATGTACTTAAATTTTATACAAGCTAGCAACGTACAGATGACCATCAAAATTGACAGCGGAACATGAAAGAAAATATAAATAGCTCATGCTTATCGTAAACACGAAAACTCTGTACTCACATAGTTTCTAATCCATAACTCGACCGGTGAACACCACGTCGCTGAACACTAGTGTCCACAAAATGTGCGAGTCTCAACAAGACACGGGAGCACTATGTGATGTGAATCGTGTGAATCACAAACAGCTACCGGGACTACATTGAGAATACACCATTGTACGAATAACAAATTGGGGACAACTAAACTAGGTCCTTAAAGTCTGAGGGAAACCAACCGACTAGGAACCACTCACCTCACATTATCACAGCTCCAGATTGCGCACTCGGCAGACACATAGTACACCCAATATCAAGCGTCCGGAATAGGATTGCAAAACTAACGGTCGGATGGTCATGACAATGCCACTCACAATCTTACCAACGGGCGAATATGAGCCCATAGAAGCCAAGCTCAAATGTGAATGTTATTTAGGATTGAAAATATGCTCTGGGTTTTGTCGTTCAGAGTACTATCCAGTTACCCAGAGCGGAATACAAATGAACAACAGGATACGACAATAACTGCTATTGGTGAATTGTAAAATATGTGATAGCGTCCATCCAAAAAGAAGGAAAGGGTAGATTTATGCAATCCACGAAAGTCAGGGTTGGGATAATTCAACTGATCAAATATATCTATCTGTACTGGCAGTAGTCATGGCGATGAATGAAAATGCCAGGCGGTGATCATTGCCACAGCCACAACATTGCCAACAACACCAAACATAATGATGAGGTTAGTGATAACGGAACAGATCGGACAGTAAAACCCTGAAAATCAAGCACTCTTACCACGGGAAGCAGCTTTCTCCTGTGGAATGACGCGGCATATTAGGAACGTGGTTTCTACCCACGTGAGAATCAATGGCGCAATGAGAACCGCGTAGACCAGTCCAGTATTCGTCCCCGTCTCCCGATGAAACTAAAAAAGAAAACGCAGAAATGAGTAAACTAAGGAAAATTAAGAAAATTAAGACAGTCATGCTCAGTTAGACACATTATGCAAAACCAACGCAACAAGCGAACGAAAATGTGAACAAACTTACATTGAATAGGAAACATTTGGTGAGCAAGACACAGCAAGTCACTCCCGTCATACCCTATTTTGAAGAAGAGTACAATCATAGATGACCAGTTAGACACAATAGATCAATTTTTGAATGGAGAAATATCAGCAAAATTGATTTACTATGAAATAAGCTGTGAAGTTATCCAGGGAGTTATCACCGAGTTTCGATCAGTACTAAGAAATTTCAATAGCCGACACCATGAAGCATCCTCAGCTACTGGTAAGATATTTCCAGTTTCATTCACCCAAGTCATTCGGATGTTTATACTAGGTTTGAATACAACAATCTCCCTTTACTTCCAGTTTGTTCAATAAACGACATACTCAATTTTATGGAAGTGGACTTTCGCAGTTATTTAATGAAGTAAATGCGACTCGATAGCCGCTTACTGAAGGTCCCGTTTGAACAGCATAAGCGTAAATGGTTCAAGCACTGAGGGATCAATACCGGTTAGGGAGAGAATATGGTTTTGGCGGTTCTGCACTTATTCAAATGCTTGACCTCTAACGATGGCAGTGGGAAGAGGAGTGATATCCTGATGTTTGGTCAAAGTCACTCGGCGTATGGTGTTCCCCGTGAAATGAAGCGGTTCGATGATTGTATTCATTTGTGGTCAGACCTCGATCACAAGAAACGCAAGGGGCAGAATGTGAAATCACTACAAAATCGACGTCACTGAACGCGTTTTGAAGCTTCGTTAGGTTCACTGGAGAAGGCTATTTGATTTTCAGATGGAGTACGGAAGCGGTGGCTGATTTTACTATAAACGGTGGGAAAACATTTGAAAACTGCGTGATCAAATGTCCTTAACAGAGAACGGTACTCCACTTAAAGTACATGAACAAGGTTGACCAAGCCTAAATCTAAATATGTATCAAATCCGGCGGGAAAAGTGACGAGGTTTTAGAAACGCAAAGTGATTAGAAAACTGGTATCCAAATTAATAACATCATTGCGACTGATGCGAACCGAATTGCCTACGTATTTTATCAGTATAGTGGAAAGACTGTCAAAAGTCATACAGAACCTCAGGTTGGTCAAAGCAAGCAATACACACATTACCAGGGATTAGTAATCGAGAAAATGTCAAATAATTGGACTTACATTGTAGTATAGATGCGAACAAACTTGGGAAGGCGTTAATTTCTTATAAGTGTGACAACCCCACCAATCCATCTGGAATACTATGATCTAAGTGGTAAAACCTTTGATTTGCTGCGGGATTTTCAGGTATCGGTCTCGTTTTCCGATTTTGCCACCACAGGATTCTTTTGCTTCCTAATTTCTACTGTCGCAGTACTTTTTGATAAACTTCGGATGAATTTTACCTTGATTGTAAAAGGCAGTGTTGTTTGATTACAGTTCAGTTCAGTTTGTACAAGACAGAAATTGGCCACGGTCAATCGAGCGTCCGGAATTCGTTTGAAGGTATGCCTTCAAGTTTGGCATCCATCACTGCGCAGTGTTATTCTTTACCTTCCTGCTGAAAACAGCAAAAAAGGGAAAGAATACTTTATGTTACCTCCATGTAGAAAACACCAAACTACCAGATTACACACACAGAAACAATAAAATGCATGGCACTTGAGTGCCCCCTACTTTGCCTTGCTAATTACACCTCCCCGGTGGGTGGGTGTTCAGAACTCCACATCGGGAACCAGTTCAGCCCACTGTTGATCTGCGGGAATCTTGAATGCTTGGGCGATCAGCAGATTCATTACGTAAACAGATGGATTGTTCCTTGTTTGCTAGTCTGCTGCTAAAGAAGTGAAACTTAGTGATCACTCCAGAACGAGCCTCTACTAGGTTCCTATCATGTCCAATCAGTCGGGTACCAAAAGGCTTCTGAAACAGGATTTTCGGCTAAGACGTGACAATCCTCTGTTATCTCAAAAGTCACAATCATGCCTTCTCGAAGACTTTTCTTTTCCAAAGAGAAAAATGAAAGGTCCTGAAGCCTTTACTCTTAGTCCTTACTCCATTATCTCTCTACCATTTTTATTACAAGTCGTGAAACTTTCACCAAACAGATGGCATTCTTTTTGATGTAGGATGATCACGCCTAAAAACAGTACTCTGAGTGAGGCCTGACTACATCCTCATAGAAAGGTATAAATACCTCTGGTTTACAGTACGAGAATGCTGCCCTTAGTCTGAAAAGCTCAACTCCAGTTTTTTGTGTTGCTGAGACATTGGGCTGATCAACTGAGATTGACTATCATTAGAATTTCAATGTATTTCACTCACTTCACTGAATCTATCGTAAAGGAGTCCTCCTTATGGCCCTACGGTGATACCTTCTAAGACACTTAACAGCAGGTGAATTTCCTAAGCATTGCGCGGTAAGTCTCACCACTTGAGAGCCGAACTTAAAACAGTAGTAATATCCCTATTCACATCGTCTCGCCCAGTGGAATCTGCAACCTTTGAGTAAGCTGTGAAGAAAAACCTAAGTGACTAGAGTGATAAGATAGCAAAGAAAGAATGGATGCTCATACATGTCCTAAAAGAAACCCACTAATCACGTTGCTCAGGGTAGGGTTGGAATCATCTACTTCTATGCAGAAATTTTCCCCGTTTGTTAAATCAGATATGAAGCTATGTATCTTNTTCCCCCCCCCCCCGCTTGTCAAAGGCTTCGAGCTCGATCAACAGAAGATGATGGTTTAATGTGTTAAACATATTTTTCAGTTTTTACAACCATTAAGTTTTCAGTTTGAACAACCATTGACTACGCAATTTCGAGCGCCGGTTTTGGTTGCTGTCTTTTGGCTGCCCATTGGGATGAAGAATAGCAGAAGAAAGGAAAGTTAAATGGAGAATTTCAGTGGTCTAAGGTTGCAAAGAAATTGAGGAGATGCACAAACGCCACTGTTTACGACACCCAACGATATCGCTCAGTGTAGCTAACCATCGGTGACTATCATCCCGAGGTCCCCAGCCAGGGAGCCTAACAGGACCTATGTGACGCAGTTTCCTGGTTAAGCATGCATAATAATGTACTCGTTTTGGTTGTTGCAGTATTTTACACTTTGAAGGTGCAAAACGCATAGCCAACGTGGTTACATTAGCATAAAAACACCTAGAACTCTCTTCCACCTCAAGTTGTTTGTGCACCAACCATC
>UZAN01045583.1:0-10661 GCA_900618425.1 Echinostoma caproni
CTATAAAGTACGGAAAAACATGTTCTTTCCAACACAAATAAAGAATCGATACACGCAGCAACAAAAATATCCGATATAGTGTCGATCTCAAACAAAAGGAAAGGTCCAATCATTCACGGATGTTCAGAATTACGAATGTGTCGCCCCCTGACACAGGTAGGGTGCTAACATCATATATGTTATACAGTAGGATACGAGAAAATGCATGGTAACCAATATCAGCGTGTAGCGACAGACTCACAACTTTTGCTGGGAATTTCGATGATGAAGAGTTTGGAGTGGAAGACCCGCATGCAGCGCACATTGACGACTTTGTCTCAACCACTGAACACTCCTCGGATTTGATGGGCGATGAAGGAAATGTTTCCGCAGGAGATTCATGCTTCACAGGGGGAGCGGTTGCAGCAGCCTGTACCTGCGTCTGTGAAATAAATGTATAAATGATCATCGAAAAACGTGCAATATGATTCCTCATTGAACCGTGACAGGAGCTTAATTCCACGTCCAGAACAACTTCAAACGAAGACCATACTGTACATTTCTCATTCATGCGGATGAGCAAAAAAAACTTCTGAACAATATTTTCTTTTTCAAACAAAACGCCGTTAACTCCACTGAACATGACAATCACTCTTTAGAAACAAACAATACACGCGAAAGAAAAATAACAGAGATAAAAGAGGAGGAAGGAGAAATAGCTGGATTATCAATACGTTTGACGACCTCTAGAAGGTGATAAACGTGGTATAAAAATTGTAAACATCTTTTACTCACTTCGTTCTTTGTATCCGGTGGCAATGCCTCGATGTTTTGATCACTCTGCAAACGAGAGTTACAATATTATTCTCATTTTCGTGGAATAGAATTGGACTGTAGTTCACAGGACGGAAAATAACCGCTTACCGCAGATTTTTCACTGGCAGCTATCGCTGCAGCAGTGGCTTCCGAGAGCGCGGTACGCACTTCGGCTAACTCATCTTCAGTCGATTTCAAATCGTTTTTAATCTGCAGGAAAACATGGCGAAGATAGGGGGAGTGAAAAATGGGTCTTCACAATAAAAAATTTCTAATGGTGCAAAAAACAAGCATATCACAACAGCAGCCGGAAATAAAAATAGATGGTGTTTTTTCGCATTCCCAGAAATTTGCACTCCTTTTTTTGTCATGTGCTTGTAATGGTACCACGGTTCTTCGCTAAGTTTGTCACAAATATTACAATAAGTACCATTTGACAGAGTCCATTAAAATTCTTCTGAAAGCACAAGAACAGCCCCGCCGATTTTGCTAAACGTCTTGTAGGTGATTCCGGTGATACTACATGTCTTTATACATATATATATATATGATATTATTTTTTTATATTTTTTATATATATTTATATTTATATTTTTTATATTTTTATTTTGAGTGGTGAACAGCAAAAAGATAAAAGCCAGAACCAAGAAGGCTTGCTATTCAGTCACGGAAGCCAGTGACCCAAGTATCGCGGGACCAGTAGTGGTGAATAACATAAAGCCCCGTTGGGTTAGGCGTGTTATTGAATCATATAAAAACGAAGCTGACAACAACCGCCTGTACTCAGAATGGACACTTCCTTCAAAAATACCCAATTTGCAACGCGCGTATCATAGCATTGACCCATAAAGGGACATTTTAGGAAAGGCCCGGAAGAATACACACAGCGATCAGGATAAGATAATAGTGAGCAACGTACACATTTTGAGGACAAGCATCGAAATCACTTGGCAAAAGATTATCGAATATACATAGCTGATGAGCAACAACAACCGTGAAATTAGTCGTGTACTTTGACAGAGATCCTGTCGAGTGTTTCAGATACCGATCGTGTTAAAATAAGTTACGAAAGATACTGAGATCACATGTGTTGCGGTTAGCAGCATCCAATCCACCTATACAAAATCGATTCATAATAAGAAATCCTAAAGGGACCGTCGCCTCCGAAAGCTTCGGTGTGGTCGGGGATGGGTGGCTCGGATTGCGGATGATCGCCCCTTTCCTGGAACTCGGAAAATGCTCTCATACGACTCAGCTTCTCAAATACCGGGGTATAATTGGGTAGGTGCACTACTGGCAGTTCACCCAGGGGAGATGGCTACAAAACTCTGCGCACGAACAGCGAACACACCTTCCTGTGGGTGGCAGTGGTCACCGGATCCATTGGGCACCTTTGACTTTTGACCTCGTCCAGAGGGTGTACGATCCGATGAACTGGACATCAGCTCCCAATGGACTACGGTTCTTACGCACCACACCGCTGCCTTGCGGGTCAGGCTTTGGTTAGTTGAAAGCTCCGGTTGTAAACTCTCATAAGAAAATTCACCTGCTTCGGTCCGGGCAACCTAGCAGGATCGTGCAATCGAGCAAATCGTTGACCTTTATTCTTTTTACAAATATTATTATAAAGTGATTTGTATGGCACATGATCTGAACTCAGGTGTGAAAATACAAAATGGTCATGTTTAGAAAAGCCTGTCCAGGCAAACACATACAGCGATGTAGAATGCCTCTATATGCCTTAGTATGATCGGGAGCGTGTCTCGGGCGTCGAAATGGCCAACTCCTCTAGAAATGCTCACAAACGACCAAGCACCTCAAATAGCTTCTGCTGAGGAAGTCTTTCTCGTAGCGGGGGTGTTATCATTTGAGTTGAAGGGCGAAGGCGAACTTCAGCGCTTTTCAGCGGGTTGATTAGCAATTGGTAGTCACTCTGAGGGAGTTGACTAAAAACCTGATTCCAACCCACCCACACTTGACGTATGGAGCTCATACGGGCACCAGTCCTCGATGCAATCGAATCGGTATCCATAATTCACTTTTGGCGTCACAGGCAAGTGCTCGGCCCAAGGGCAATCTAGATCTTAAATGGTGAATGTTTGGATTAGCCCATTCGGTTTTTCATAGGCACCAGGAACCGTTGATGATGTTCGAATGGGCTAATCCAAACATTCACCATTTACATTGATTGAGCCATTTGCACAAGGTGATAACCATCGACCGTGTAGCCCAAGGGTAAGGGTTTAAAGTCCCAGGCCGAAGAATCACGGTTCGAGTTCTGACAGGGATAAAAAAAGTACGCACTGCTGACGAGTGCCAAACAGAACGAAACAGCTGTCTAGTGCTCTTTGTTGGTTATCACCAACATTTCCATCGCACTAAAAGGTAATCTAGAGCCCCTGAATAATTAGCCACATCCGACAAATGATTGAGTTGGTCAACCGGTTACCGGCCCCCAAAAGATCGGGGTTTCCCTTCTTCACCCCACTGCTCTGTGGGTCAGGTTCTTTAACCAAAGACTCCGGTGACAACGCACCGTCGATTCAAGACTCGTTGAAACACTTGGGAAGGTGTTGTTGCAAAATTGGTAGGAACCCGTTCCTATATTTTCGTTGGGTAACCACATCTTGGAAGTATACGCAACTGTGTCTACCTGGGAGTTGCACAACGGCTAACGGAGGTGTGGGCGAGATCTCTCAAAGCATGATCAAAGCAAGATTGGCATTTGGTAATCTGCGGTCTTTCTTACACCGGCGAAAACATGTAACTTTCACAGAAAGAGCGTGTATTGCGCAACGCTACTGGCCGTGTTGCTCTGTCTGGGAGACCTGGCCTCTCAGAGCAGGTCGTGTCCAAACACTATTCATCTTCGATAACTGCTGTCTGATCAACATCGCCCGCGTATGGTGGGAGCACCGCGTAGATAACGATGAGGTCAAACGACGTGTCAGATAGACTTCCACTGAACAAAACCATTTCACTGCATCGTCCCAGGTGTCTGCGGCACGTCATACAAATGCCTGAGAAACGTTTGTCCTACTCCACACTATTTACAGACATTGATCTAGGCTGAAGGAAACTGCGAGGTGGAAAGGCTATGATGTGGCGTAGATGGTTAAAGAGATTGTGCTTCGATCTGGCTCCCGCTGGGCCTCCTCGGCTGAGACCCAAATGATCCGGATACAGTTTGTCTGGAGACACTGCGGGACATGGCATCGAACCGAATTTAGTGGCCCCAATGCACCTCTGCCCGTGTGCGATTCCAAAAGTAAAATCAAGCAAAAAACCTTAATATGGTGAGAAGTAAACAAGCAGCAAAAAAATTGTTATCCCCACAGTCGACTATTTTTGTTTTCTCCCTTTTTCTGTTTCTTTTCGCGTTCACGTCACGGTTATTTTGGCAATGTCTGTAAATATTGGAGTTAAATAGATATATACATATCGATGAAGAACAGGTATTCATATTTTGTATGTGGGTACATTCAGAACAAGAAAATAACTGTATTCTGAAAGACCAAAATGAAAATCTGATTCACTACTACGGAGAAAATCTAAAGCCATAATATGCAGACAATCACTATAGGTCTTTAGGTTGCATAGATACCGAGTGAGCATGCACACTGCTTCTTCATTCATTTCATGGACATGAATCTGCTGATTGGAAATAGCCCCCCCCCCCGTTGTGTTCACATAAGTAGTCCTGGGATTCAATAGAGAGGAGTTTCAGGATCACGATGCGTACAAGGTTTAATCGAAAGTTAGCAAATATTTTGATTCAAAATAAGTTTTGTCATTGCGTATTTTTAGACTTCGTAAAAGACACCCGCTTACAAAGTTCTATTCATTCAGTCACCAATCAATAGCCCAGATGTTAATGTAATAGACAACTTATTTTATCGCAAACGGAGAGGTCAATTGGATGTCTGCATACTGAACACTTGAATACAAACACATGAAGAAAACAATAAAAACTAGGTTCATGGACTTGATAGTGAAGGGTTTTGAAGAATGTAGTCTCAGCCTAGAGCACGACGTAGAAGTAGCTAGACAGTAGTCGAGCAAGTGGGACTTACAACTAAACCTCGAAAAGTGCCAACTTTTAACCGCAAGAGCTAATACCATCCAGGACGATGAGCCACCACTGTAGCCCACAGAGGTAGTTAGGAGTGATTCTCATCAGGAACCTCAAGTCCGAAACACAATGCCTGAAGGTAGCAAATAAGGCATGTGATGGACTTTTTCAGGTTGTGGACTACCACTAACTGTAGAAACGCGGAAGTCATTGTTCCTATTTATAAGGCAATAGTTGGCCCTCACTTGGAATACTGTGTTCAGGCATGGACTCCATACTAAAGGAAAGACATATTATGACCAGAGAAGGTGCAACGACTTGCAACACGAATGGTGGCGGGACAAAAAGGAAAAAGCTATGAACAGTGACTGCGGGACTTTAACCTCTTCTCGCAGATATTTAGACTTGAGAGAGGATACCTGATAAAAAATTTTGAAATAGTCAGAGGGCTATCAGGACTTCACGCAGAAGACTTGTTTACAGCTTCTTGTGCTCAAAACACGAGGGGTCATAGCTAAGATGGAGGTGCGGTCAACTTTTCACATCGGATCATACGTACGTGGAACAGATTACCCGCAGGAGTGGTCAACAGTACCAATGTGCACAACTTCAAGGTGGCAGCGGATGCGTGTTTTCAAGAAACGTCCCCCGAGATTAAGCGGTAGCGTGTATCGTCATTGAGAGCCAGGCAATCTGTTAGGTCAATCTGTGAAAACGAGCCTTTCGAATGACGTCTACTAGGGACAGTAAATGGCGTGATAGGTACTCGAAAATGGGACGCTTCCAAAAGTTAAGGTCCCTTACTGATCAAGCGAGTAGACACTCTTTTTGTTTCCTTTTTCAGCTCGACTGAGAAAACCCGACAAAAGAAACTCATATAACGCAGTATTGGAAGCCCGGAACACCCGCCGGCAACACAATAAGCAAACTGGCAAAGGCCATTGTTCGTCCCGTGAAGACTGTGCTCGACAACAGTATCACAGTTAGGTACTACTTACATTATAAATGAAGAAGCGGTTAGTGGATTCTCACGATATCCAGTAGTGGAAAAGACATCCCGGAGCAGGTTAGCGATTTCAAAATTATAACGGAATATAAGACCAAACCGTTGAACTGTTGGGTCACTGATTTTCAGTTCTTCATGAAACCGTGAACTGACTATCCCATATCACGTTTCATTGTATGCAACCCAATCTAATCTCTACACAGGCGACTCTTGCCAGAAACAATTGTTCAGCTTGGCACTAACCTTGTGGATTCACAAAACTAGTATACGAACATTGTTATTAGTGTCACTCCCTTGCAAAACATCCTTTTTAACCTCCTCATATCGAAATTCATCGTCTATGCAAATAAAGGGGATAAGAATGGAATATTAGCTGTTGAGTGGTTTCATACAGTGAATAGAAGCTAACCGCATAGACCATTTAGTGTCCAGTTCCAAAAATTGATGGGTTGGTAGCTGCACGGTTGTGTACCGGAAATCATTTCTCGAGTACCGTTGACATTAAATTCGGTTCGGCTTATGAATAAGTAACATCCAAAAAAACTACTCCAAGGTCAATGAATTGATTTTTAGTGTCTTGCAGAAATAGGCTAAAGAACTATGTTATTACATGGGTGTATCGGCTGGATTCAGAATGTGAATGATTGGACAAACTTCCCTGGAAGCACACGACCGATTTCGCGGTTCTTGCCGCTCTTATGGCATGAGTGTCTGGTAATTTTCTGTACGTTCATTCAAACTTGTACCTAGGAAATGTATTTTTGTCAGAATAACCTTGTTTGCAACACCGGGTGATTTCTGGATAGAGAGCTCTTTCAGAACCAGTCCAGTGAACAGTCAATGCTATGATTCGATGTTTTGTAGGTGGATTAGATGCTACCAACCGCAATAAACGTGACCTGATGGTCTTTGTAGAATATTTCATAATAAGCAGTATGTGAACAACTGGGCATATAGGTGTTGACCAAACTCGTGCAACATCCTGATTCTCATCACACTTTTTCCACTCAGTGCTTCGTTTTTCCGGGCTCACCCACGCGATTGGATGTGATATTGCCTCACATCAGACGCAATATACCTAATATAATAACCATATATGCCTTTGCTTCTATTAGCCACATGCTATTAAAATGTATTATTTCGCGGTTTTAACGATGGTTGCCGGTGCATCAGTTGTGAAATAACAAAGTCACCTCAGAAAACGTAACATGAATTTATTTACCAAAATTACTCATAGACTTCTTGCAGGCATTGTATCTTCATCTCGTCCATGTTTCATTTGCCCTTCTTCATTTTTGAGCACTGGAGAGTCATTTTAGCATGGAGTCCACCAGGTTGACTGACAGTTTTCTCTAATAAACTCCATGCCCCAACAACTTACGACCACTGTCGAGGTAGCTAATATATCCGTTTCTGATACAGTAAAAAAATTTTCGATTAAATTAAAATCCCAGCCGTTGCGCGGTTTTTGAACAAATTTCCCATTGAAGTTGATCCCTTCAGAAACTGCATATATGTGAAAAAAATATTTAATTTGGTGGAACCGTTTTTTACTACCAACCCCATTTGAGAAGATATACCAACCTTTATCTATGAAAGATGACTTCCGTAAATGCACTGAAAGAGTAGCAGTTACCGAAAAACTCTCTTATCAGAGTAAACCATTTTGCGATATGCAAATGGTTGTGTACAGGAGACCAATAACAAGGCACTCAGTATTTACTTCCGTCCTAACCTGTCCGGCGGAACGGATATTTACTTCTTTTAACAGGTAAAACGAAATTCATTAGAAAACTAGCTCAGTGGATTAGCTTTCACTATACGCTGAATTGCCCGTTGACCACCGGTGAGATAAACCCATTGGCAAATGGACGGGAGACGCGATTTGAATTTGTTGGTAAAACCAACACATGCTCTGCCTTCTTGGGCGTTCAATAACGGCTTCAAATCACGTGGCCTCAGCTGCAGGACAAATTGAGCCATCATTTTTCAAACGAAAGCGTGAGCAGAAAACGGTTAATCAGCCCGGACTATCCTCCAGATTGGTTTTGTGCAACTGTTCTCTGCTGCGATCAAATACAACCATGGACTTGCTTTGATTTTATCGGTTTTCTCCCTCTTATTCTATGTCTTGATGGAGGAATTTTGTTGAATATGTTATAAATTGGACATCGAAGCACTTCCACAGGACAACAACTGAATCATCGAAAATATGTGCCTCTCGATTAACTTGCCTTGAGGCTTTAATTATACGCCGAAACCGCCCGAGTTTTTAACTGGTTAGGGTATGGTGGCACTACAAGACGCATACTCAACAAGCCGCACACCTCAAGGTTAACTTTTGAAGATCAACTTGTATGTTTCTTGAACTATGTTTTCAGTTCTCTCAGTATCGTGTATAACGCGTGAGTAGTTTATAATCAAATAATTTATCAATTCATTTAGGTTAGAATATTTTCATTTATTGGCTTTTTTACTGTGCACTGAATTAAAAGAGATCATCAACCGAGAATACATGGACTAAACATAAGAAACACTGCACTGAAACAGGAATCATCCATTTAAAAGAATGAGTTTCCTTGTTACTTTGCTTAAAATATTTTTCAAATCTGAGCAGTAACTTTCGAACTACTACAAATTTTAACGCCATGTTCAAGGTCACGCATTAAAACGCTGATAGACGAGGATCAAGCTCATAGAAGTGGGAGATAATATAGGGAATAAATATACTTTACCCATAGCCATAAATACAAAACTACGATATTGGAAACTGAAATGTATTTCAAAAATGAGAGTGATGCTGCACGAGCGTGATCAACACCTGTACATACACATCATACATATATATATATATATATATATATATATATATTACACCTGCTTGAGAAAAAGCATGGTGCCGATGCAAAACAATGATAACAGAGTTATGGAGGGGTGAAAAAAAGAGTAAATGAAAAAGGGCAAAACAGAGAATACCGGGAACGAATGCCTCGTTGTTATAGTAGCACCGCGCACTTTTCGAGGATGTTATGGGGGACGGGGTTTGGCCAAAGAAACCGGACAGCAATCGCGCCAATGACATCTATTCTGAGCCATATCTCCGTGTCTCTAGCCATAGATATATAAAGCCGGCACAAGCGTGGCAGCCCCAGCCAATAAGGTGCTGTCCCGTCCACGTTCCGCTGGCCGACAGATTGCATTCCGCCAGAAGTAAAGGATGAATTCTACAAGGACCTGTCTCAACTGCTCTCAAGTGCTCGGTTAACGGACGTCGTAGCAGTCGCCGGAGACTTCAATGCTCAAGTGGGATCCCTGGACGAATCAGAAAAGCTTCTTGGCGGACCGCATGCAATCCCAGCCAACCTGACGGAAAACGGAGATCGCCTACTTCAACGCTGCGCGAACCACAGATTGTTCTTGTCAAACACTAAATTCTCACACTAAAAACGTCACCGTCTTACATAGAGACTGCTAACTTCTTCACAATGCCGGACCCAGATCGTCCACATTCCCATCAGATATCGATAAAAACAACATCGTACCCTGGCGCAAGTTCAAAACAAAAACGATGGATCTCGTCGACCTCAGCTTCCCTGCTGGACGCCCGCAGAACCCCGCCTCCGGATGCTATATATGACAGTTCACAAATCCCTCAAACGCCAGCTCATCAAAAGTCTGAGGAATGACCGCGAGAAGTGGTCGGTAGAGAAATGTAGAGAGATGGAGAAGGCTTCGGCTATCAGCAATAGTCGCAATCTTTTCCGTCTAATTAGGAATACAGGCCCCAGGAAAGTAGGCGTAAGAGAGGTAATTAAGGAATCCAATGACACTAATTCACGTTAAGCAACGCCGTCTTGATCGATGGGCCAAACAATTCAAGGCTCAGTTTCACCGGCCCTTGCTGTCACAAGACCTCCTTACACCCGATTCAACTGTGTAAATACTGCCAGTTGACATCAGTGCTCCATCCGAAATAGAGGTTACCCGAGAAATAAGCTATCGAAAAAGCTATAAGGCTATAAGGCCCCGACGGGCTGTCCCCATCGGTTTTTAAGGATGTAGGTTCAGCCTTGGTTTTGGAGTTAACAAAACTCCTGAGCTCAGTGTGGGAAAAGGAACAGGTTCCAACTGCATGGTGTGAATCGGTGATCATACCGATTTACAAGAAGGACTACTTGTGAAAATCACAGAGGAATTAGTCTAATCAACATTGCCTCTAAACTGCTCGCCGGCATTATACTGCGTCGATTATCTGCCGCTCGTGAAGAGTGCACACGTGAGAACCAGGCTGGTTTTAGACCTGGTCGAGGTTGTATGGACCACCTCTTTGCTCTTCGTCAAATCCTAGAAGACAGACACTTTTCGTAGACCCACCATTTCCATCTTCCTCGACCTGAAAGCGGCTTTTGACTCAGTCGACCGCTCTAAACTCTGGCGCTGCCTTTCCTTGAAGGGTGTACCCGAGAAGTTTATTTCAATATTACGATCGCTTTATACTAATAGCAGGAGTCCAGTCCGAGCTTACGGCACATTTTCACCCAAGTTCACCACGGAAAGTGGTGTTCGACGGGGTTGCCCTCTCGCTCCTTTTCTATTTAACTTTGTCATATAATTAATTATTGAAACGTCCCTATCTTCGTGCGGGGATAGCGGTATCGATTTACTCCCAGGTGGCAGACTGTCTGATCTAGAGTATGCAGACAACATCGTGCTACCAAGTGAGGATGCAGGTAAGTTGCGAGCTTCTCTGGATAGTTCAAGTGCTAGTGTAGCGATGTTCGGTATGCG
>UZAN01045584.1:10057-24880 GCA_900618425.1 Echinostoma caproni
TTATCCAAGCCCCCCCCCCCCCTAGGTAAATTACCAGTGATTTACCAACTCGGTTATAGCCCCCGGATATTAGCTTTTCATCCTCTCATTTTGGTGCGAAAACACCTCCACCTCAAGAAAGCAATGAGCAGGGAAGGTTTCGTCAGCAGCAGCTGTTTGAGACGCTTGGTCGTATGAAAGTAATTCATAAAGTGCAAGGGAATGGTGACTAGCAGAGAACCTAGACACCCACCCCCGACCATACAGGGACTTTCAGAGGCAAAATCTCATTTGCGAACGACCACTACTCTTGAACCATATCTATTTTTGTTCTGTTTAAATGCGTCGATCCTGCATTTCATGTGAAACACTGTTCACCTCCTCCCCACATGCACATACACAAACATACAACCCTTTCGCTTTAGTTCAGGTAATTACTTTTTCAGCTCAGAATTCGATTTGCTTGCATTGTCTTGTAGTCAAACATTGTCCCCAGGGGTTCCCTTCCAGGCATTGACCAAACTCGTGTAACATCCTGATTTTCATCACATTTGTTCCATTCAATGCTTCGTTTTTCCAGCTTCATTCACGGGATTGATTATGATATTGCCCCATATCAGACGCAGCACATCTGATATAATACCCACTTATGTCTTTGCTTCTATTAGCCACATGCCATTAAAATGTACAATTTGGCGACTTTGACGATGATCGCTGGTGCCTCAGTTGTAAAATAACAGTCACAATAGAAAACGTAACTAGAATTTATTTATAAAAATGACTAGTGTTCACATCGAAGCACTTCCACAAGAGACACCAACTAAGTCAGTTTTCAGTTCTTCCAGTATTTTGGATGATGCGTAAGTAGTTTGTAGCCAAGTAATTTATCTATTTATTTAAGCTAGAATATTTTCATTAATTTGCTTATTTACTGTGTAATAAATGAAAAGAGATAAGCAATTTAGAATACGTGTGCCTAACTTANCTCTCACGGAACAAGAATCGTTCAATAAGAAGACTGAATTCCCATGCTGCTTTGCAGAAAGTATTTTCCAAATCTGAGCTGTAACTTTTGGCCGATAAAAAAATTTAATGACAGACTCAAGGTCGCGCAAATTCAAACAGTGATAGAAGAGAACCAAGAACATAGAAGCGGGAGATAAAATCAAGAATAAATACATTTTACCCATAGCCATCAATATACACGTATGCTATTGGAGACTGAGTTGTATTTCCAAAATGATAGTGCTGTTGCACGATTTTGATTAACACCTGTATATCGTTCGTATGATCATGATGTCCAGACATGCAACCCGTTGTTGTTTTTGTCAGTACAATAAATTAAATATTTCGGATTTAACTCACAGTTACTTGTGAGTAGTACTGCGGGATAATTGATATTGATTCGATTGCGATTGACTATCACTGAAGACGACCATTGACCAAACATGAATTGACGGTTCGTTTCAACTCTGGTTTGGGCTGGTTGGCAAAGTGTTAACACTCACTCACACACACACACACAGTATCTCTCTCACTATGGGTCTGGAGTTCAAAGCCTAGACGGGACGGTGGATATTCACTACTGATGAGCTCGAATAAGAGTGAAACTTGAGTTCAGTGCTTCCGAGTGTACGGTTGATTGGATGATGACCTGAGGATTGTGCGTGACTGTGAAGTCTGAGGGAGATTAACTGATCAGCGTGTTAGTTCACTCATATAAAGCATTTCATCCAGGTAACATTGATGACAGTTACACACTAAAAATGCTTTTCCGACGTGTTTACATTTACAGGCTGGGAGCTTTTCGGTTAAATAATTGTTGGATCACCCTACATTAGACTTTTTATCTGACTATGGGATCGGTGGTAGTCAATTGTTCACTACCCGGAGGTTATGTGTGTTCGAATTCTGACCACATCAATTATATTCCGCTAAAACCTTGACTGACTTTTAAGAAAATTAACCGTGCAAGGTTAAAATAAAAAGATTATTATTATTATTGTTATTATTATTATTATTATACATCTACAGTATCTACAGTACTTTGCTAGTATTTGTTCGAATATACGTAGCCCGAGGTCAATAGCATTATCAGACGATAGTCGGAACGTCTCGGATTATTGTCTATAGTGGTTCTGAAATGTTAAAACAGTGTGGTAACATACGGTATGGCAAACAACAAGGCTGAAATCGAAAAGAAACTTACATTCGAAATAACTTGACCAGCACAAGTCCAACAACAAGCTGCACCAATGCGTGGTGGTCAGAACGAAACACTAAGCAAATCAAGATGACCGGCCGCCAAAACAAAGACAGACTAGCATCAAACAATAGGAAAGCAGAAAATGGGGAAGATTTTCAGAACTGGTACCGATAATTATCAGGCCTCTAATATCTCTATACCAGTCCACCAATCGTCTGGTGTGGGTCAGTGGTTGGATGATTTACCGTCGCGTGGATTTTTCTGGGTTCCAGTCCGGCTCGAGAATTTGGACTTCGAAAACAGACATCCAGAAAACTTACCGAAAGGTATGTCCTGCATCGGAAAGATTATCTCATCACTCGTTAAACTCCCAAAACAAGAGATTGTGTATTTCGACGATGACAGCTTTCATCCGTGGTTTTCAGTCCAGCGTAATGAGCAGCATTGACGACCACAAAACGCAACTGTCATATTTGTTGCATTATTGCGTCGGCGACGCGAAAGCAGCCATTGAGAGTTGCGTAATATTGCCACCGGAGGAAGGCCTACGGGAAGCTTTAAACGTTTTAAACTCTCTGTTTGGCAGACCGTATCTGATTGCCCGATATGATATCAAGCAAATTGTTCACAGTGCTCCATTGAATACTACAGATGTGAGGTCGTCTAATGGATTGTCCGACGATTTGAAAGCTTGTATGAACACACGCAGCTTGACTATGAGGCTGATTTAAACGCATGATCCACTATCGCAGCTGTGTTAAGACGACTGCCCGAATTTCTGAAGACCGAGTGATTTAAGAAAGCCTCAGTCATCTTGCGCAGTTCTAGAGAACCCACCTTCAGATATCTGTATCAGTTGGTCTGCGAGGAAATCGAAGTGGCTGTTGCAAGGGAAGAGCTTGACTACTGTAAACAGTCAGTAGTAGCAATGGAACAATCACAGAAGCGCAGAATGTCACAAGTATCATATGTATACTCTTATTCTGTAGCACGAAGAGAAAGCAACTGCTACTCAAGACGTAAACCTTTCTTTTAATCTCCTCATTTGCTACAACATAAAAGAATCTGGTATTCATAAAATCCAGTTCTCATAAATACGAAGATTCAGTGGACACAATCAGTTGGGGGTGAAGGGGGTGGGGAGTCAGTCGTACGGAGATGCAACTGACTGTGTCGGAAACTTTCATGAGTACAAAGTTGAATGGTACAACTTGACTAGTACTGTTAAAGTTCCACAAGGTGGTGCCTAGCCGAGGAAAGTTGTTGTTGTTGTTGTTGTTGCAGATTACGGTTGGGATATCAACAATTTGGCATACATATAACAGATATCTCATTTGAAACATTTTATTCCGATTCCCGGCAGCACATAGGGTACTGGATGGGACAGTCCGTAGTTATTCTTTGGGGCGCAGCGATTCGCCCTCAGTGGTCTTGTTAATTTTTGATCGTTGAAGGATACTACCAACTGCACTATATTGCGGTGGCGACCCGGTAGTAACGTCACCAAATTATCATCCCGGAGATGTGTGTTCGAATCCCACCACCACCGCCCGACTTTGCCTATTGTGTGTTGAATGGCAGCCCCTTTATTGGCCGCTTCCCCCTTCCTGAAAATTGTATCTTTGTATATTCAATGAAAGAAAGTAAAAAAAAAGGAAATGTAAGTAGTACCTCACAACAGTACTCCTTCCTGCTGAATGCTAAGAGATTCGGCTTCACCTTACGCAACAAAGTTTTGAACGGAAAAGGTCGATCAACTTTGGGTCCGGTTACCCGTTGGCATGTTTGGCGATTGATCAACCTCGAGTTCATTTTTATAGAACCGACTTCAGAGTGTGTGTTGTATCAATGACTGTAGCTATCCCTTCGGAAAGTGTGCGGGCGTCCAGTGTAATAAGGGCTGGTTCATTCGCACGATGCTGGTGTCCCCTCAACTGCGTGCGATTGGGTAGACGAAATTAGGGAGGCGGGGATGGAAGAATTAGGCGACTGATTCCCTTTGTAGATGTCCAGTCAAACCTGTAAGGCTGGAAACTTTCCCCAACCACAGGCTGTTTGAAGCTTCTAAACACATCGATTGACAGATGATATGCTTTCAACTGCGATGGAAATATTTGTGATAACCAGAAAAGAGCATTGGACAGCTGTTTCGTCCTGTTTGAGACTCAGCAGTGCGTACTTTTTGTGTCCCTCTCAGGACTCGAATCGCGATTCTTCGGGATGGGACTTCAAACCCTTACCCTTGAGCTACACGGTCGACGGTTATTACGTTGTGCGAATGGCTCAATCAATTTAGAGTATCAAGCTTGGATTAGCCTATTCGATTTTTTAGAGGAACCAGGTAATCTTGATGGTCTTAGGTGCGGGTTTCACTCCTTGGGAGATTGGTAATTCCACACGAGGTAATGCATTCATTACCTTGCACCCAAGATCATCAAGAGTGCCTGGCGCCTCTGAAAAATGGGCTAATTCAAGCTTGAAACCCTAAAAAAGATGATATGCTTCGTTTGAATTAAACAATCTTCTGAGATTTGAACAATCGCTTGCAGATGGAGTGGGGTTCGACATCGATCATTCGAAAGATCCCCAGCAGAACTCATTACAGAATTCCCTGACTGTACTGGTTTCGGTTCGAGGATCTGGAAAAAACAAACATCAAATTGCCGCTACTTCGTTTGTTTAGTGGAAAACATAAGTTTGATAGTTTATGGTGGAGCTTACTATGCTTCTTCAGCTTTGCTTCGTTTGGAACATGTGATACTCTCAACCAAAGCTCTCGTATTACCTCATTGATTACTCTAAACACACACAGGCACACATACATGGTTTAAACGGAACAAAGTGAAAAACATCCACAAACACCACCGAAATCGAGGTCAATGGTCTCAAATTATATTGCTTAAATGAATAACCACTCACGAGTGCAACACCACCATTCTCATCAAGATCGTGACATTGCCGTCAATGAGAGTTTGTGTTAATCACTCACACAAATGACGTCACGCATCAGAAAACGTGATTTGCTAGGAAGCAGATGTCGATAAGCTCTGGGGACGGTCACGAACCCGTTATTGTACAATTGGTTAGTTCCAGACAAAGAATTTGTCACCGATGGTACGACCATCGACCGCGAGCACGGTCTCGTTTCCACACACAGACTTCAAAGAAAACTTTACGCAAATTATATCGCAGTACCAGGAAAACACGACTGTTTTGACGTACAAATTTGGGTTGCCAAATCCGCCACTCCCACCCACCCTCGTCGAGTCTATCAAGAATGTTGTCATCGAGATTGTGGTGAACTGGTTGTTGTGAGCTGTCTGCCGATTACTTTTACATCAATTACACTGGATGCCAAATAACTAATTAACTAAGACAATACTATCATACTGAATTCTGCAATTCCAAAGTGGAAACTCCATCTTTTCTGACTGATCATAACGCGTTTTGTTTTACGGTTTTCCCGGACTCGCAGCAAATCGTACTGTTGATTGGCAAGGACGAAAAAGCGTGACTTCAATCCAATTGGGTCTAGCCTTTCAACGGGGACGGGTTACACCGCATTCTTCGTTAGCACTCCAAACAGCACAGTTGCCAACATACATCAGCTATACGTTGGCTAAATGACTCATAAAGACGATAAAGAGATCCATTGAGAGAATAGTTGAATCTATTTTTACAGTAAATCGGGTAAATGTACATTTGTGATTGATGAACGCATGAAAGGGACAGTAAGTGGACCACCACCCAGGGGATGGTACAAGCAAAAAATAGGATTCCCTACCCTGACAAACGCAACATTTTTTTGTACAGGTCACGAACTATCCAGATATATACACATGTTTGAAGTGATAGAAATTAATACTGCTCTGTTCATCGAGACCTGATGAGGAAAGCCTTGATTCAAAAGTTCGCATGATCTTGCCTCAATGTCCTGTTCTTGAGTTCAGGTTACGTCTAAGATTCAATAGTCAGAAGAACTGCACCGCACAGTTCACAGAACGAGTGTCTGAAGCAAGATGTACGAGGGCTGAGCAAAAAGTTCCCGGACGCACACAAAGTTTTACTTGTTCAATAAAAATTAGCATTACATTTTCTCGAAGTATTCTCGAACAGCGTTCATGCATACACAGTTCCATGCGCCAAACCATTTGGTGAAACAGTTCGAAACGAGTAACCTTCGATCAGTGAAAGGAAAACTGGAGCTGTTGCTGACTCATACCGGATTCCGCGCGTCACAGGGAGCCAGTCCTGCACTATAAGGTGGGTGACAAGCCCCCTGGATGCGTTCTCCAGCCAGAAAATCCCCGATGACAAGGGACCTGTGTGCAGGTGCGTTGTCATGGTGCACCAAGGTCCCTCGTGCTCTAGTCCTCGAACGAAGCCGGACAACAGCTTCCAGCACTTTCGGAAGGCAGTGGGTGGCGTACCAGTCTCCGGTGGATGAGCGGTAGAGCAGCCACATGACCGTTTTGCCCATGAACACAACCACCATCTGCTTTGCTACACTGCGCTCGCATCAGCATTACCGAGGCGGCGTCACACCAACCAGCGTCCATTGGGCCCATTGTTGCTTGTAGGATGGTGCGGATTGATCTCGATGAGATCCCGATAGCTTTCACCAGTTCTGCCACTGCCAATCGCGCATCCCCCTCCAAGATGGCTTGCACGGTGGCAATGTTGTCCACTGTGGTAGCCTTAACAGGTCGACCTCACCATGTGACATCATCCAGGGACCACCTGGCACGCTTGAATTGCGCAAGCCGCTCAAACACAATGCTTCTTGAAGGCGCATCATCATCAAATGTAGATCACAAACGATGCTGCTGCTTTAGGCCACATCTGTAGTCGTAGAAAATTGACGCCATCTAGTGACCGATTGAATTGCATCCTTCCAGTTCAAGTATAGCGCTGACCATCGCGTGACTTGTGAGCTGTGCTCGGCTGTGTTGATATTTGGTTCGGTGTGAGTTGCAATCATTAAACAATATTCACAATAGATTATATTTGACGTTTTCCTTTCCCAATCACCTGCACATTGTACTCACGTACTGCCTATCCGGAAACTTTTTGCTCAGCAATCATATTACGTATTATAATGATAGGTGGACAATTATAAAGTCATTCATATTTTACCTCTTTGTTATAGAATGCATAACTGTGTATGAAAATTGTCAGGAGTTTGAAAACAGTTAATTATGGATCTGTCTGACGATAAAAATGTTCAAAGAAAACATAGATAGTGGTGGGGTTCGAACACAGCTTTCTGGATAACGTGATAGTGACCTTACCTGGGGTGGCAACGTCGTTTCAAATGAGGGACTGAAATGCCCACAATGTGTATAACCTGGGCACGGCACTGGGTTGAGATAGTTTACCTATTCCAAGTGACGGTTTCGCAAATCGAAGTGATAGTTTCTCAAATCATTCTTAAAATAGTACAGTCATCATTCGCTTGCATTGCACCAACTTATCCCATACGACCAAGCGTTTCAAACTGCCGCTGCCGACGAAGCCCTACTCATTGCCTTCTCGTGGTGGAAGTGTTTTCCCACCAATGTGAGGGCGAAAACAAACATCCGGGACTATAAACAGGTCGGCGAAACACTGACAATTCACCTAGAGAAGTTGGTTTGGCGAAACCCTGATTCCAAACCAACCAAGAAGAGGAGCACAAACCACTTATACTTTCCTGGCCGTGGTAGTGGTCACCGGCTCGATTGGATATTAAGGTGTATGGGGCACCTTGGACGTGTGTGTTATCCAATAAAGTGAACAAGACCCCCAACGGATAACGGTTTTCATACAACGCCCGATTTCTTGCGAGTCAGGTTTTGGCTAGTCCAAGCTGCCGGTTGTGAATTTCCCAAGAAAATTCATATGCTATGACGTGGGCACCCTGGCAGCATTACACCCATTAGTAAATGATGGACCTGTCGGAAAACTCATTGAACACTGGAAGCAAATCAAGGAAGCAATGTAAATATCAATAAAAACAACCGCGAACTCTGGCACAAGCTCAAAGCACAAACGATGGATCTCGTCGGCCTCAGTTGCCCTGCTGGACGCCAGCAGAAAAATTCCTCGTGATGGCACATTGAACACACATTGAAAGCCAGCTCATCAAGAGTCTGAGAAATGACCGCGAGAAGCGATGGGCAGGCTCGATTGGGATTTTCTCACTTCAGACATATGTGACCCTGCTGTCACTGAAGGGTCGAATGTATGCTGCAGGCGTTCGAGCAGTTTTGCTATACAATGCAGAAACTTGACTATTAAGAAAATAGAAAAAAAGATAGACTGTTGGTGTTTGAACACCGCTGTCTATGCAGTATTGCACGAATAAGGTGGGGCAGCCGGACGAGCAATGCTGACGTTAGACGTAGAGTTTTAGGTAATCGCGAGCGTCCACTGGAGCAGGTAGTCTACCTCCATATATTACGTTGGTGGGGACATGTGTTACGCATGTCACCAAATAGATTGCCACGGCGAGCGATGTTTGCCGAGGCAGTTAGTGGGTGGAAAAAGGTAAAGAGTGGTCACATGTGGACCTCGTATGAGTATATGAAAACCCTGACCAGGAAATTGCGTCACACAGCTCCCGTTAGGCTCCCTGGATGTGGACCTCTAACCGATGGTTAGGGAAACCAAGTACTGTAAACAGTGGCGTTCATGCATCTTCTCAATTTCCTTGCAACTCTAGTCCACTTAAATTCTCCATTTTCTCTTCGAATCCACTTTCGACTTTCCTGTCTTTCTCCAACTGCTTCATGCAAGTGGGCAGTCAACCGAGACAGTAACCAAAACTGGCGCACGATAGTGCATACTTGATGGTTGTACGAACTGAAGTGAAACAAATGTTGGACCTATTACAAAGTTGATTGCATCGTGATATCTGGCCTACACTCGGCCCTCAGATGCATAAAAAATTATATATATATTGACTGAATTCGCGAAATTATTTTTTTGTCGGTTATTTGTTGGTCGAAGTTCAAGTTGCATTGGGAAACGAAGTATACCATATTTTAAGGTGTTTCAATACCTCACGATATATTATCTGTGCGATATATATATATATCGCACACCTAAAAGTATGGTATACTTTGTTTCCCAATGCAACTTGAACTTCGACCAACAAATAACCCACTAAAAATAATTTCGCGAATTCAGTCAATAATCGATCACAAAGTGAGACAGCCAATCGACAAAAAATTATGGTTGAATAAAGTTGACTATATTCCTGCTGCGCGTACCGAATGGCAATGCATAATGAATGAAAACTCGGATGTATTTTGCAGTTTTTCTTCGTCAATCATTTTTGTTCTTGTGCACATTGCAGTGGTCTCGAATCGCTAGAACTGTCACGTGCATATGGCTCCATCACTCTCACGTAACAAGTAGTCAGGCTGGGAAAATTTTCAACCGAGTCATAACCCCGGAGATTAGTGCTCAGATGCGCGAGGTCCTTGACCTGCAAAGATGGGTTGGACTATAGGTCGGGTAAATGGAAAATGATAAACGGTCTGGCCAGCTACCCGATGGTCGAGTGCGTAGATGACTTCTTTTCTGCCCGTAAGGTCCTGTGCTCGATCCCCAGTTGGGTCGATGGATCCACCGGCACTGTGGATGAGACCGAACCAGTCGCACAGTGCGTCAATTTCAGTTCACGCTTCACACGACGAATTCTCTCTATGAAATTGAATCAAATCCTTCCATACTCTCATGCAAATCCGGAATTGTTCAAAGTTTTGGTTGGAAAATTGAAATCCAGAATTCACGTCGTTTGTGAGATCAAGGTGAGCACACATAAGATAGCCAGACGTCGGTGTACTAGGTCCGGATTGATTGTGGAATGGGAGCAGCTAAATAAACAGTCAGAAACGGATCGAACTTCAGAAGAAGAAAAACAAACGCAAAATTTCTTCGTTTGGCTTCATACCTCAAGAATGATGCATCAGAAGTGAATACAGCCCTTGATTGGAACTTTTCGGTGTGAACTATACGGCGAACACTGAAAACGGTTCCGTGACTGGACCACAAGAACAGATGAAGACGCATAGCTCAAACGATTTTTCACAATCGGAGAAGTGTTGTTTGTTTGCGTGAGCTGAAGCACATCTCTATCTCATAAATATGAATGAACTTCTGTCCGTGTTAGAGGCAAAAGGAAATTTGAATGGACGGATTCCCTCGTTGAAATTGAATCAAACCCTCCATTATTCTAAGGGGAAATTTTATTATACTTCTGCTGGTCATAACGAATGGCAATCGATAATGAACAAAAACATGGCCCATCAACCCGGCGATACTTTGCGTTCTTCCTTCATCAATCTTTTGAGCTCTCTTGTGCACATTGCTGTCTTCTCACGCGCCTAAAAATGGGTCACGTGCGCATGATGGCTAGACGTTTGAGCACTTGGTCCCGCCCATATGTTGTTGTCTATCAAGCACAACGTGTTTGCTCGGAGAGATATCAGTTTTTTTCGAGTGCATCTATTTCACAAACGTACCGTTTCTATTCCTATCAAGACCGAGTTATGGTTTTCATGGTCCAGTTCAGTTGCTTGAGAATAGAGTGAGAGAGATTGCCAAACAACAAGCATTCCACGGTGGGTTCTCTCACGGACCCGTTTGTCAAAGATGGTAATCTAATTGGTCGACATTTGTTAGAACTCGATCGTGTAGAGTAGTGAGATGTATCCATTAACGATCGAGTGCACGGTTTGGCTTCAAAACATGATCAATTTTGCCGTGTGCACTGAGCAACTGAAGCGTGAATTAGATGGCAGTGTCGAATTCGGTCAGTCTCACCAACAGGGCAAGTTTATTGATCCAATCGAGAAAGTGGCGAACCGGGGATCTGATGCATAGAACGCCAGCATACTACTTGTGGCGACGACGTGACATTTCACTAAGGTTGAAAAGCCGCGTACACCGCGCTAATGTACGAGCAGTCCTGCTTTACGGTTGTGAGACCTTGAATTCGCGGGTAGAAGAAACTCTTCGCGCAGTGGCTTTCGACAATCAACGCTTACGCGGTCCGGCCCAGTTAGGATGGAATGAGCGGATTAGTAACCTAGATGTCGGTCGTCGGGTAATTCTGAATACATCGAACACGAACTCGCTATCGCATCGAATTCAGCTCAATAGGCTCCGTTGGTTGATGCATTTTGCGTATGTCCAACAGTCTCCAATCGGACCGCGTATAATTTGCGGTGGCCGCTATAGAATGGAGAAAGCCACGTGGAGACGAGGCATGAAGAAACGCACAAAGTGATTACGTAGAGTAGGAGTCTCTCATCTCCCGGGTTGGGGTTCAAAAGACTCCGTAATTAGTTGATTGGAGACACTGAAGGTCAAAGCAGCAGACCGACAGTAGTGATGCTGTTGCTGCCACTTCTTATCAGACCAGAATGCCTGAAAACGTGTGTATGCACAGTTGGACTGTGTACTCTGCGTGATGACTATAGAGGCTCGCTTTCTTTACTAGTCCCTAAAAATAGACCCAATCCCTGTCCTCCCGACAGGTTCTCACTTCCCATGTATGCATTATGAGTTTGGCGGCGAGCAGTGAAGTTCGCTTCCCTGTATCTCGCTGTACAATGATGATTATGACTCGTTTGACCAAAAAGATAGCTGATCATGATGACGATCATCACCAATAAACGAGTTGAAACCTCCACCACTTCGTTGTAAACTCACAGTTTGCAGGAACTACTCATTTCTGCCATCAGTTAGGTTTATGTAGATGGATACCGACACAACTGAGGTTCCAAACTAGCGGGTTGAACAATGCTACAAAATCATTGACTGCGAATTTAATTTTTTTCTTCTTCTTGGAAATTCACTTCCGAACCTCAAACGAGTTGCTAGGTTGCAATGTCTGTGTGGGTCCGGCATGTT
Organism: Echinostoma caproni; assembly: GCA_900618425.1. Lineage (NCBI taxonomy): Eukaryota > Metazoa > Platyhelminthes > Trematoda > Plagiorchiida > Echinostomatidae > Echinostoma > Echinostoma caproni. The sequence continues at coordinate 22,146 of UZAN01045584.1, forward strand.
GCGGGTCTAAGGAGCCTGGCGCAGGTTGTAAAACAATCTGTGGCCTATACACAATTTCCAGCTCGATTAGCCACACACACACACACACACAACGATAGCAAAGGAATGCGGTATGGGGTAGAACCGAGTATGTTGTTGTTGATGATGCGACACAGCCAAAATGATCCCAACAAGCGTGACATTCACAATCGCACACCGAAATATCATCGCAGAGGCCGGTGCTGGTAATAAGAACAATACAATACAATAAAGGTAGAAGAAAAAATGGGCAAATGTCGTATCACAAGTGAATTGCAGCTGTCTATCTCTATTCACAGAAGAAAAAGAAGATAAGTCCACGGAGGCGAATCCGAGGAGAACGATACATATGCATACGCATACGAACATGATAGTGTTCAACCAGAGAAAGAATTCCAAGTAAAAGGGATCGTGAAAAATAAGTAGGCAAAGCAGAAATCAGAGCGGAATAGGATCACAGAGAACACAAGCGGTGGTGGCTGATTATGATATGTTGACAAACGAATTGGGGCTGATCGTGGGGTAAAAATGTGGCAAGTATTCTGTAAGAATAGTCCAATTGATTTCGAAATGTACCACTCCGTGTGTGTGTGTGTGTGTGTGTGTGTGTGTGTGTGTGTGTAAGTGTCTGTGTAGGAGTCAAACTGTCAATGTTGAAGAAGAAATTGTGGAATGACCAGAGGAGGATCGGGGGCAAGTTGGGATGAGAGGGTGTGAGAAGAAGGCTCTGTCCCTCTGGTCGGGCGAAGACAACTCCCGTTTCATTAAGTCATAGAGACAAGCGTATACAAGGCACAAATAGCACTGGAGTGTTTGACAAACTCAGGAATGATAAAGGCGAAGAAATAGAGCGATCCTGTGGACACACAAACACACGCTTGGGAATGCTCGTGGCCGCAGGGAGAAGAGGTCATGTAAAATACAGGTGACGGTGAGTGATTTGCAGGTTCAACATGTTAGGACAAGAAAGTTTGCGTTGCCCGGGTTGGTTCTGTGGGAAATCTGACAGTTCCGCTAAGACGGAAGGCCGAAGAGATGGCATGGCTGGACGTGGTCGAGGGGGAGGGGGTGGGGTGGAGGATTGAGCCATGGAAACCATGTTCAGAGAATCACACAGCATCCACTCCCGCTGGATGAAACCTGTTCCGTTGCTTGTCGACATGCACCGAGTTTTTCTCGTAAAAGTGCTTGAATTAGGATGCTGTAGGCCTAAAGCAGGAGAAAACGAGATATTCAAGCATGAGAGAACCATTTATCTTTTTTTATTACACATTTTTGTGTGATGAACAGCAGGTGAGGCGAACCCCATAGTCATGAGGACCTGCTGTTTTAGTGATGAAAACCGGTAACCTAGTACCCAGGACTTGGAGTGGCGAACCACATAAGGTCCCGATAGGCTAGACGTGATATTTAACCGGACAACAGTAAAGCTGCCTACCACCAAAGTTGGATGGTGATGACAGGGCTCCAACCTCAGACCATAAGGTCCAAAGCACGCCTGTGACAGCGACTAAACCACTGCGACATCATTACCCGAATTGTGAATACATAGGCTTAAAATAGATCCAAAAAAGCAAATGGCAGACAGTACTTCAGTTTTTTCTGGGCCCTTCCGTGGTCGGAAGCCTGTATTCACTTAAGAGATTTCTGCAACAATTTAACGAATTAAAGGGCACGAACAATGACATCACAAAACGTCAGCAGTAGTAATAGCAGAAAAAAGATAAGTGAATCTATCACACTTGCTGTGATTTAATTCATGAAGATACCGCAATCAAGAAGCTGAAGTCAAACATAAGTGCATCGGAACAGGCGTATTTCCATTCGTGTCAATAAGACAGGTACGCTGAAGCATGAACACGAGGCAAATCGCGCCGAGATCAATATGGGACAGTTGTTTTGTCCTTTTCAACGGTTCGAATGATATTCCTCTTTGTAAACTAAAGGCACACACGCCCCGGCACCGACAAGGACTACTACTATAAAGTTGTGAAAACAATATGTGATTGGTGTTCTGTTAATAATCATAAACAAGGTATACACATTATTATTATTATTATTAGTTTCGGGTACTATTTACCATGCCGAAGTACCGCCGTTAGACTCTTATGAGTTTCTATAGGGAAAAAAGTTTGCTGAGCGACAGTGTCCCATGTCCTCGGGAACTATAGCAAGCTACCAAATTGGTGGTCAATCTTTCATTTGCTATCTGGGCACGGGATAGGGTACATGCAATTCACCACCACCACCACAGATTGATTTTCCGCAATACAGTGTTTATATATATATATATATATATATATATATATATACCGGGACTGAGCTCCGTTAAATCAAAGTGAATCAATTGGTTCAAATATGCAGAGCATTTTTCCTAACGTACTGACTGGAATAGCGCATCCCCAAATCACGCAATAGAAATTCAGTGATAGTTTGTAACACATACAGTTTGTGAAACTGAAAAATAATCGATAAAATGATTTGAACTTTCGACCGTGAGAAGACAACTGGTATTTGTGTGTGTGTGACCGCACAGAGTAGTCTGCTTGAATTGTTGTTGACAAATCAATCAATGATTAATGATCGGTATGTTTTTTGTTTGGGAAACAGCGTAATAGCCTACTCGTTGTAAGTGGTTCATGCGTCCTGGTTGACCACTTATTACCGTGTTCCTGTTAATTAAACGGATTCAGAAGGGAACCTTAGCAATACAGGTT
>UZAN01045585.1:0-10912 GCA_900618425.1 Echinostoma caproni
GTGTTCTTCGTTCACCGGAACTGTTCCACATGCAGTTCGCACAAACGACCTTAGCACATCCTTTGACCATCTATACATATAGCCGTCTGTCTATCTATCTATCTGTTAGTCAATCTAGCTATCAATCCCCTTGTCTGTCTGTCTGTCTTACTTTGTGTCTGTCTGTCTCCCTGATATCTGTCTGTTTTTCACTTTGTTTCTCAATTCACTCTTTTTCCACATCGGAAATTCCTCTTAGTTTGAACCCCCATAGCAGCACTCTTGCTAATCACTTTTGTTGAAGCGATGCGAATTCATTTTCACATTCTAGGTGAAGGACAAGCATGCTACGGATAGTGTAGGACTGACGCTGAGACTGAGACTACTGGCACTTCTTTACACACACACCTATGTCCACACAACTCCAGTTTCATTTTTTACTAAGCTGCCTAGTAACTGTCAGAGCTTTTTGACTAGCGTCGCTTCTTGGTTCACATTCTTTGTCATTGCATGAAGCTGGTCAAACACAATGATGAGGGTTTTTCCACTCATGTCGGCAGAGTCATTCATTCAACCATGGATTGGAACAGTTTAAGCTATCTGCAATGGAAGAAGCGGGCGGTGGTGATCCCGTGGTAACATCACCAAATTATCACCCCGGAGGACGAGTGTTCGAGTCCCACCACCACCGCCGGCTCACTTCCCCCATTGAGTGTGTTGAATGACAACGCTTTGATTGGCCGCTTCTCCCTTCCTGAAAGTTGTATCTTTGCCAATTCAATGAAAGGAAGTAAAATGAAAAAAGATCAACTCAAATGCTTCATTTCGATTTNCCCCCCCCCCCCACCCCGCTCCATTCTATCAAGTGGTCAATTATCACACAAGATAGAAAAGTCGCTTATTACTTTTCAATCTGAAACACGTTACAAGCGTGTTTGAGCCTCGATTATCGAGCAAAATCTTCATTATAACACACACACACACACAAATCTCCCAAGACATATCCCACAGCAACTTATCCTGGTGGAACATAGCCCATGTCAGCTTAATCGTAATGTGGTGAGTGTCAGATTGTGTCCCTACAAGAAGCATAAGTGTTCACTGTGCAACCATCGCGGGCATGAAGGGATACAGTGTTGTGATGATCCAGGCCTACGTGATAACTTCTACCCTCGAGCGGCGCTTTACAGTTTCTGGACACATAAAATCAATCGAATTTGAAAGATGACGTCAATGAAGCATGTACACACACGTCATGGCTTCTGACTGTACGTTATTGGTGGATCGTGCCAGCCAATCCGGGGCAGTGTAGACCGAAGCAGAATTATGCAAGCAGTTTGCAATCCGATTGGTGGAAGCCTAGATAACCAGTAACCTTCTTTTGTACATATTATTTAATCGCCCTTACTTCCTCCAATAAATGAACTTAGAGTTGTCAGTTCTGTAAACTTTTCCTCGCATCTCGGTCATTTGGGATACTGCGAGTCCATGCCATTGTGGTCCAGTGCTTCCGTAGTCCAGTCTGAGATAACTTGATTCTTGATTCATTTATTGTGGTACCTATTGTGTGGCTCGCGTTCCGAATTCCGTGCGTACTATTATTATTATTATTATTATTATTATTATTACAATCATTACAAGTTTCTCACCAGAAAGCGCAACTGTTAGGTAAATAGACTCTTTTTACCCAAAACTGTCTATTTTTTGAGTATATTTAATTTAAATTTTTCTCTGGGAAGTTCTCGGCCTTAATAGTTTACCCCCGGCTGGCGACTGCTGATTGGTCAATTCTATAAACTTTCTCATTTCTTGCATCTATTTTTAAAGGTTTCTATGTCCGGGAATCAGACAGTATATAAGCAGATGAGTTAAAACTGTAATTTTGACTTGCTCTCGATGCGTCAATTAGACGTTCGTTGCTCATCGTCTTGCTTACGTAGCTGGGAGAAGGCTAATCTTGTGCTCGTGGCGTCCAATATGTGCTGTGATCGTACTTGTGGGGCTAGACGACTAGTGTGACCGTTGAGAGATATGCGCTCCGTACAGTTCTGATCTACTCCGTATCCCTGTGTGAGTTCGCTCTGTGTACTACTGTGCATGTCGTCTGCGAGTGTCCAGTCTGTGTTCTCGTCCATAGTCAATAGTGAGTGCCACTACTATTGTGTTGTCCTGTTCTCCATCGATTTCTTTTTTCAAGCATCCTGTGTCTCACGTCGTCCTGTGTTATTCTGTTCGTGTGTTTATCCATTTCTTTTCTGTTACTCTTGTTGTGTGTGCTACTTGTGAGTGCTCGTGAACAACACAACTGTAATTTCAGTCCAAATCCAACGCTGTTTTTACCGCAAGCGAATCAAATTTCAAGCTAGTTGAAAAAACGCGATGCTCAAAACTGGTGGAAGAACATATCGTTTGCAACTTGATACAGTAACGGATATCCGAATTGTGTCTCAGTTTACTTGAAAAATAATTGGCTGTCCAATAGGGATACACACACAATACACACAATACACGTAGTCAGAGACGTATCAGGAGGTAAAACCCTATTTGCCGGATGTATTCGAGTGTGAGATAAAAATAGAAGCCAATGAAAGTTGTTGCATACGACTTAAGTGCGTACGTTCTGCCAACCTGCATGCACATCGTTTATTTGCTCGTTCCGTAAATGTTATCGATTGACATTTATTCAGATCAATTAACCTCAAGCACTTGTCCATGCCAATACTGCCGGCCGACAAGGATCCAATCCTGAGTGACTGTTAGTTCCATTGCTGTTTTGTTGATCATACGCTTGACACGATTGACTGAATTGAATGAGTCATAGTAAAACCTATCCTACCCTGCGTACTGTTGTTCTACTTTGCTAGCGGGATACAAATACAAATGTAAAACAAGATCATGCAACATTTGACATAGTCGATTGCAAACTGAACATGCTTGGTATTGATTGTTTGATTGATCGCCTGTAGATTACACATATGCCGATCGATCAGGTGAGTTCCTTCACATGACCTCTGAGGTTAAGGAATTGGTTGTATCATCGCAACCACTTAGGGTCACCTTCCAATAAAAAGTTGACAAAATCAAGCAAGGAAGCCACGTGAAACCACACAATATGCAAAAGAATGTGCATACCACGTATTCATTCCTACTGGGAGGTCGCATAGTCATGAGATATCATCGCTCTAGTCATACAAACTGGATCATCGGACGCGTGATCCGCGACATCCAGATGATCTTTTGTTCCAGAGGCGGCACATCAACCAACCAAATCGAAAAGGGTACCCAATTCCCAGTGCTCAAAAAAAAGAAACACTGGGCCTCAATCAGCTACTGAAGATTTTCCATTTGACGACACCCTCATCCGTAGCTGAAGTTCCCCATCTATGCCGACCGTAAGTGATCCAAAGGTGCAATCAAGTCGGCGGATCGATTGTATCAGGAATTAGGTCGCTGCGTTTCAAATAGATCTGGATGGTGAGAATTTAAGAAAGAAAAAACGAGTCATCATTTTTCAAGTTTGAGAATATATATATATCGTAAACTGGGTGAGCCTCTGGAATCGGAGATGACCGAGCGGACTAATGTGTCTGATTAGTCGACAATGACAGACAGCACCAAAAGTTTTAAATATTCCCATTTTCGAACACTGCTTGACACACGTTTTCCTTGACTGATATTCTGTATTTCACTCACTGTGCCTATGTTCTTTCTCCAGGTTTGGGTATTGGATGTGCCACACTTTTCAATCCATAGAAAACTTCATAACAAAATCCATCATACAATTTTATCAACACGGACCTCTTTCGATTCGATCGATCACCGTGTTTTTAAGAATCATGTGTATGATACTTATTTTGAACAGTTCAAATTCCGTGATAGACGAAGCAGAACGGAAGAGTACTATGCGTATGACCGCAAGGCATGTTGCCATCATCATTCAGGCAATCAACCTATGCATAAAGTCGTACAATTCATCTTTGCTAGCCCGTTCTCAATCCGTTTGAACTCAGGAATCTCTGCATTCGACTACAATATTGTGTACTGCTCTATACTGAGCACCGAAAACAGGAACTGGATAGGTGGGATGAGTGAGATGATCGACGGCCACCATTCCAAGTGGAATGAAAAGCAAGGAATACCTAAAAAAAAAGTGAGCAAGTTCTCTGTTGATATGCGAATTGTATACACGGTACTTTGGTAGTCTTTGCTTGAGTACACGCATGCCGATATCAATAGGAATATTTGAAGATCATCGGAACGTCTCAGATTCTTGTCTATCGGATTGGTTCTGTATTGATAAAATAACACATTAATATACGACATGGCAGACGCTAAGGTTGAGATCGAATGGAAAAGTACATTCGAAGTAATCTGACTAGCACCAGTCTAAAGTGGAGCACCAACGCGCAGTGATCAAAACAATGCGAAATCGATGGAGAGATATGTGATCCATGTTCAAGCCAGCCCCACCATCGTCCTAGTCGAGTCCCGTTGGACCCCAAATGGGACCGTGATAAGGCTCTAATAGTTTCGCTACCGTGTTTTTCAAACACTCATGCAATCTATATGGTCCGAATGTTTTATTTAGTCAGACAGACCTCAAAAATTTCTAATTCATGATGATTTCATTTACTCAATCCTCAAATCTTCGTATTCAGCGTGTCATTTACCGATATTCAACCTGATAATCGGATATCAGGGCATGTGATTGGAGAAACGTGCTGAAAATTCATCCTATTGGGTGCATAAAGCTTAACTTGACTTATCCCTTTGTCCTGAGGTGATTCGTTGTTCGTCCCGATCCTCCAGAAAGGATCACCCAACGACTGCGTAAATCGCCGCTGGATTTATTTTATTACACACCCAGATGTGATGAACAGCAGACGGGGCGGACCCCATGGTCATGAGGACCTGCATCTCAGTGGCGGAAACCGGCAACCGATGCCCCGGGAATTGGAGCGGCGAACCACATAAGGCTCCGTGGTATTGAACCAGACGACAACAAAGCTGCTTACTATCCGGATTAGTTTATTTCCGATCAACACAAAAGTGTTGAATTTTGTGATACTTCACCACCTGATTATCTGTGAATAGCAAACCGGATTTCGACCAGGTCGCGGTTGTATCGACTAAATCTTCACTCTGTATCCAGTTTTCGAATTACGTCACACAGATCGTCGACCGACAATCGCACTGTTCCCTGACCTAAAAGAAGTCCACGATTCCGTTGATCGAGAGTTCCTAATGGAGTCACTGCTTCGCAAAGAAAGTATATAAACCTATTGTGGTCACTGCACCTGCATACTTCTCGTGGCGCAAAGGTCTACGGTGGACTAAGTAAGTCGTTCGTAACCATGAGCGGTGTTCCTTAAGGGTGCCCTATTTCGCCATTTCTGTTCAATTTCTTCGTAGACGAAATACTGGAGAACGAGCTAAGTGGTCTTCAAAACAGTGGTATTGAATAGTTAGCTGGAAAAAAGCTGTGCGATTTAGAGTACGCTAAAGACATCGTTTGTCTGTTTGAATGTGTGGAGGATTCAAAAAGCGCTCTTGATAAACTTTCCAGTTCTGTAACTCCTTTCGGCACGTGCTTTGCACCTTCAAAGTGCAAAGTGATGCTATAAGATTGAGTGTCGTCTAAACTGGCTCTGAACCTTGATGACTCAGAATTAATTATGGTGGATTGTTTCTTCTACTTTGGTAGTTTCACGCCCAATGACGTTAGAGTAGTCAAGGAAATAACCGTCCGCATTTCCAAGGCACCAGCAGTGTACGCAGGACTGAAACACCGTTTGTGAAGACACGATCAGTTCTGCTTTACGGTTGCAATGCTCTTAATTTGCGTGTGGAAGATATTCATCGTCTACAAGTGCTGGACTGCCAAAGTTTACGTTGTGTGGTGCGGGTTGGATGGAGCGAGCGCGTAAGTTACTCTGATGTATGCAGTCCCGTAGTTCGTTATGATTCAGCATAAAGTCCGTTATCAGATAGAATTCAGATTAGTTGGCCTCGCTGTTCAGAAAACGTATTGCGAATACCCGACTGTCGTCTACCGTACCACACCTTATTCTCAGTTGTGGCTCCAGGTTGGAGGAAATCACATGGCTGCCAACAGATAACGTGAAAACGAGGCATAAAAAATTTACAGTGCGATTAGACAGAGTAGATGTCTCCCATCTTCCAGATTGGAGTCCGGAAGATTCTGTAATTGATTGGTTGGAGACTCTGAAGGATATGGCAGAGAACCGACAGCAGTGGTGTTCTTGTTGTTCATTCTTATCAGGTCAGAGTGCTTGAAAAGGTATTTATGCACAATTAGAATGTGTACAATGTGTATTGAACCCAGAGACTCACTTTCTTTACCTCCCTCCAAGTAGGCTCAATCCCTCTGCATCTTGTGCTTTATCACCTGATTTGGTATCGATCGGCGAAGTTCGCTTCTCTCTCTATCCCGCTGTCCGATGATGATGTCCACTTTCTACCGTCAGCTGTTCATGTCAAGCTTTCCAAGGTCAATCAGAAATACTTATACCATGGATTGTACCAATATCGGCCAAACAATAACCAAAGAGAGTTGTTCAGAATGTTATCAGAACCAATAAACTATCTGTATCAAGAAATCTCACTGTGCTATCGACTTTATTCCACAAAGATATATGAAGAAAGCAATCGCTGATCTGAAGTGGTACCAGCTTTCTGACAGTACAAATATTAGACTTCCATTGAGCGTATCAATCTGAGTAACTGATTGGGTGAACTGGAGATTTTTATATGCTTCTTTCGCTGCCAGGTACACGTTACCCTCCAGTGCCCTATCCGATTTTTTTTTACCTGTAAGCTCTTTTTAGCTGCGCAAAGTTTTAAATTAATTTTATAGAGTTTAAGTTTTTGAATATAAAAATTTTCCCAATAACGGTTTATTTCAATAGGTGGATTTTTGCGTCTTTTATTTCAATTTGTGACCTTGAGACCATTTCGGATGGTTTTAACACGTATCGTATTCTGCGTTAATTTCCAGATGAGGCTTGTGTTGAGTATATGCAAGACCGAGGTTTGTTGCCGAAGGAACGCACATGTGCCAGTGGTCGTGTAATTCATCCGCAGAAATTCACACGTAGCCTTGATGTATTGTTGTTCGTTCGGGAACATTTTTCGAAAAGTAGCTGCCTGATGAATGAAATTACTTAGTTATTTCATTACAGAAGAATCTGTCACACATGTTGCTGCTATGGCAAAATGTGGTGATCCTAGCTTACGGGATGACGTAAACCTCGGGATTACACGTTACAGTTTCCGTACAACTGTGATAAGTCAAGCTTCCCAGGTGACACCAGCAAAGGGCCTACGCAATACAGCCTCTGAACAACAAACTAAAGGCCGATTGTGTCGGCCGTGCGGCCCAGACGGAGGCTGTGCGACTCCAGGAACACGAGCACCTGATTGGTAGATGCCTGGATCACAACAGCGTCGATTACCCGCCTCACGTGAACGGCGCACACTTGAGAACCAGGCTGGCTTTAGACCTGGTCAAGATTGTATCAACCACATCCTCACTCTTCGCCAAACTCTGGAGCACCGACATTCCTTCCGTTGGCCCACCATATCTGTCTTTATCGATCTGAAAGCGGCTTTCGACTCAGTCGACCGCTCTAAACTCTGGCACTGCCTTTCTCTGAAAGGTGTGCCCGAGAAGTTTATTTCAATATTACAATCACTTTATACTAAAAGTCGAAGTCGAGTCCGGGCTTTCGCCCGAGTGCATCACGGAAAGAGGTGTTCGACAGGGTTGCTCTCTCTCTCCTCTTCTATCTAACTTCGTCATAGAATCAATTCTTGAAACAGCCCTATCCTCGTGCGAGGATAGCGGTATCGATGTACTCCCAGGTGGCAGGCTGTTCGACCTAGAGTATGCAGACGACATTGTGCTACCAAGTGAATATCCAGGTAAGCTACAAGCCTTTCTGGATAGTTTGAGTGCTAGCGTAACCAGGTTCGGTATGCGTTTTGCACCTTCAAAGTGTAAAATGCCACAAATACTACAAGACTGGGTTGGTCCAAAACCGAAAACGAAAGCTCGGTTGGCATTTGCCAAATTGAGACATCTGTGGTGCCGTCACGACATCCGATTGTCTGTGAAGGGTCGAGTGTATGCCGCGGCAGTTCGACCAGTTCTGCTCTACGGTGCAGAAACTTGGCCATTAAGGAAACAGGATAAAGATAGACTGTCGATGTTCGAACACCGCTGTTTACGTAGCATTGCACGAATCAGGTGGGGCAGTCGGTCGGAAGAGCAATGCTGAGGTTAGGCGCAGAGTTTTAGGTGAATGCGGTCACACACTGGAGCAAGTGGTGGATCCCCATAGATTACGTTGTTTGGGGCATGTGTTACGCATGTTAACAGATAAGTTACCATAGTGAGCAACGTTCGCCGAGGCAGGTAATGGGTGGAAAAAGGCAAGGGTGGTCAAACTTAGACCTGGCATGAGGGTATGAAAACCTTAACCAGGAGTCTGGGTCCCGTTTAGGCTCCCTGAATGGGGACCTTGGGATGATCAGACCAGATGGTTAGAGACACTGAGTGATATGGCTAGATGTCGTAAACAGTGGCGTTTGTATATTTAGTCCATTTCTCTGCAAAATTAGTGCAATGGTCTAATAAATTTTCTCTCCGATCCTACTTTCAACCTTTCCTGTCTTTCTCCTTTTGTTCATCCAAATAGGCAGCCAAAAAAAAACAACCAAAACCGGTGCACAAAAGTGCATGGTTGTAGAAACTGAATTGGATAACCACTGAACTTCTTTTATACATGTTGTTTTAACCCATTCATTTTTTTCAATAAACGAACTACTACTTTTGTGGCCTTTTTCCTCGAGTCTCGGTTACTCGGGGGAGACCGTCGTGCTGGTCCCAGTGTGATCCAGTGCAACTCGGCAGATTTTTTTGAATTGGACGAAAGGTTTCGCTTTCAAGGGCATACCAGGTCGTGGATGACCGACACCAAGTGTATGGATGCTTGGGGTGCACGACCGTAATGGTCTAAGTAAAGGCTTTGTTCAACGCGTTGAAGATCGGTGAGAGGCGACACTGATACCACCGTAATACAAAGATGTGCGGAATATCTTTCCGTGTTCCGTAAATTATGCCCATATGTGTGTGTGAACTGTACCGGCAACCGGTGATCACGCGAATAATGTGGAAGCCTTTTGGAACTGCATTAAACGACGGTTGAAAAATGTGACCGGATAGGTTGGTGATGTCACCTGGGAAAATGTGGATGAGGTTCAGTATCGAATGTGGTTCGATTTCACCATTCAAATACTCACGAACGATATTGACACTTATTTTCAGCATACCATTGAATTAAATCCCTACTAAAACTTGATTAAACTTTTTTATGCACTATATCTCAGTTTCTCGTTTTCAAGTTTATAATGTCTCATGCTACTTATGAGTAGTATATTCATATTTCTCGAATTTCCCGTTGATGGGATGCTGGCGGGTAGCATGCGCCCTTTGATAATTATTCGCAAATAGTCTCATATCGCTTTGTTAAAACAAATTAACTCTTCGAACACTAAATGCTTTGTTGGTGAAATGAATGTCAAAGAGCATGAAATTTCTCTGCATTTTCCATAAATGGAACCATTTATTCAAGGTGCGAATATCTTCGGGGTTTGTGTTTTAATGCCCAATCTATTTCTTCGTGTTTCGAGTCCCGTCATGGGGATAAACATCACGCGTTGCTAATGTATCCCAAGACGAATGAGTCACCTAATTCCTGGTTTTATTAATCATTGCACGTAAAATGGCTCTGCCCTCATCGCATACCCCAAAAAGTGATATCATATTGTTCATACACCTTTGTATCGTACTCAATTTATTTCGATATTTTAACAACGAACACAGCCACACTACTTGCAAGTAGTAAACATCTAAGGATGGAAACAAAAGTGAACAGTCCGGTGTTAATAGGGATGCAAACTACCAGTCTGCATCTCCACTACGGAAAACAGCCACCAATGGTCTAATGAATGGATAGTGTAAAATTTTCATCAGAAATGTTTTCGTTCCATGACCCTCAATACCTTGAGCATTGAGGAAGTTTATGGACTGCAAACGTGAATAACACGATGGGGAGAGGTAAACCCAAGTCAAATTTTCAAATAATAATGTTTAGATACAAAGGAGATTGGCAGCTCAGATCTAAAAGAAAAATATTTCACTGACAGGCTATTTCCGTCAACTGGTTTGCCACTACAACTGTGCTGACCGGTGGTTCGTTGGGCATATCAACGTACCAGTAAGACTAGGTGTAGACAGTTAATGGCTGAGAGCAATCGATTTTGTCCGGTTTAAAGTGAAACGCTGAATCCACCGGTTAGTAATTCTCCGTTCCTGTGTGAGAACTTTAGAGATTTCATTCCGTTGTATGGTAAACTTAGCCAGATCTTTTTGTGCACCACATGACCGAAATGGAGTGTTTATTCTCAACCGAAAGAATGCTGATAGCTGCTGTCGCGAGACATCAATGTATACCGGTGTATTCATATTGACGAAAAGCAATATTAGCTTACAAACTTGGTTAATACTAGCTTATGTTCGTTTAAGCTAACCTTTGTGAGGTGTTAAAACTTTTAAACAGTTGCAAGTCGTCTTCTGCTGCAGGCCCGGATGACTTACATCCAGTCCTCTTCAAATTTGGTACCACTTCCTTTGCTGGGGCAATTACCTCCATTGTAAATGAATCTCTTCACACTGCTACTATCCCCGACTGTTGGAGGCCGGTCACAATCATACCAATCCCCAAAGCATCCAAACCTTCTATCCTCTCCAAACGTTTTCGTTCTGTAGCAATAACATTTTCAGCTCTAAAATTGACTGAAAAGGCCATCCTCAAACGCCTTCAGCAGTCTATAAACATTCCCAGTGATC
>UZAN01045586.1:6476-20583 GCA_900618425.1 Echinostoma caproni
TAGTGATTCCAAAGTGTTGACTGGAATGCCGGCGATAATCTTTTACGGTAAGAGTATGCAGTACTTGGGACACCATTCCATCTCATGTCGTTTGTGCACCAAAGTATTGAGTCTTTCAAGCGGAGACTCAATGAAACCTTGGTACACCTCACGTTCCTACACCAATAAAAACAAACACAAATTTATTGAAGCCTACATTCTCAATTACCTCCTACCTTGAACTGTATGCGATTTTTCTCGCTGTGAAACGATTCAAATGTGTAAATATTCTATGGGTGACAAGAGAAGCATGATCCTGTAAGTAATTCCCATAATAAAACTTTGACTTAACTTTGGATTTGAACACGATTTACAAGGTCAAGGGGTGAATTACAGATCAATAATCATCAAGCCGGTCAATGCTGGGGTAAGGTCCATAGAGAGGCCGATCAGTCACGTGACATCCAATGCCAACGATCTGCGGCATTATTTGAGCTCTTGTCACAGCGAGTGCTGTTAGTAGACTACTACTATTACTACTACGACTACTTCGTTAATCGATGACATCCAACGACCGCCCTCCTTCCCCCCTAATATAAACGACTTTTCCACTCCCAAGTAGTAGTTGCACAAAAAATAGACACATCTCATTCAGTAGCCATCAAAAACCGTCAGTAGAAATCATCAGACGGAAAAATATGGCGGGGTTCCAACTCGTATGAAAAATGAGACATACAGTTTCAAATGCGGTCAGAAATTTGAGCAAACGGTAAGTGAAAATTGATACATCGGTAAAAACAAACAACGTACAACACAGATTGGAATTTTATTCTCACTCATGGATTCGGCACTATAGATGCGCGGTACTTTTAACATGGTGTGTCTGCGTTATGTATGCTAGAATTTCTCAATAGATCATGTGTTCTCGTGGTCACCAAACTCTGTTCCATGTGTTGTGTATCAATTCAGCAAGATTGGTTAGATCAACTTTACGAAACAGCTCACTGTTTTTTAAATAAAATATCTAAATGCGTCGAAAAATTATTTACGTCGTCTATCTCCTTATAAATCTATACATCTCCGTCTGTAGCTGTTAGATCAGGCCATAGACCGCACCAGCCCATCGATAATTGGCTACCTTCGCCTATCGTAAATCATTTCATCAAGGTTTTGAGGAATCGCAATGCCCAACCTGGTTTCTCCTGCCCATTGAGCGGTGTGGCCACTGATGTTTGTCTCAGCTTTTCGAATCAACAGGTGAGAATTTCGTAGGTAGCTGAAACAAAGTAAGTTGTGCACGGTCCAAGAGAGACGATAATCTGCAAGCTAAATGGTGATACACCTGTCCGATATCTTGTCCATCAGATGCACAGGGAACCGGATTCCGTGGACCAGTTATAACGGGTCATAATAGAGCTTCTTCAAGTCAGTAGTGACTGTCAACCGAAGGACAAAAATCTGGCGCCGGTGTATTGTATTGTATTGTATCGTATTGTGTTGTAATGACTTGTGCAATCATCTATGCCTACCTTTCCGCCAAAAATGTGGCCACCATTACCATGGGATAACACTGGTAATACCTAAACAAAAGATCATCTTTATAGATTGAAAATTAGTTCGTTTAAGGTCATCTTCATTTCGGTTAGCATACGACTCAAATGGGATACCGTTGAATTATACGGAAGGATAAGCAGCGACAACTGGATCGGGTTGAAACGTGGGCACGGCAAGCACATAGGTCGGGTTTGAGCAGACGAGTGGGGTTATTTATGAAGTGGTTCGAGTGTGCGACCAGTCAATGATTGCTATCCTGTCAGCTGTATTAATATCCATAACACATTCGTATTGTCTTCTGTGTTGCCTGGTTAGATGGCTCCGGCTGGGGTCCGACTATTCATATACACCGAACAATGGTTATTGCAACTGAGTTCCGTTTCACGAAGAATAGTTGTCTGCGGGTGAAAAAATCTGTAGTAGTCGGAGTAGGCACAGATTACTAACCAAAAAGCACGGACTCCACTGAATCGGAGTAGCACTTGTACACCGGAATCTCCCGTCACCGATACGTAGGGAAAAGGTCACAGGAGTTGCAGTTCGTTTATTTAAAGAAATCAAGGGGATTAAATAGCTTACAGAGGAAGTTTATTGGTTATACAGGTATCCACCAATCGCTTGCTTGTATTCTTGACGTCATAAAGCTTTTGTCTGGACCGCACGACTTCTGATTGGTCGGCACGAGTCGAGTGTGGTTCATTGTCCAGAAGCTGTAACACGTAAGCGCTTGGCTGGCGTCGTCTGGGAGGATTGATTGACCACAAAATCCTTCGTGATCATTTACGAAGACAGTGGTGCATCGCAAATCAGTCCCATGGGTTTGAGTAACACTATGTTAAGTCCGGCCTCTCAAGTTCCACTTGGTAACAGATCCCTCGACTGTCCGCTGAGGGACAATGCAAATATTATCTTTGTTCTCCCCTCCACTCTGCCCATGAAAGCTATTCAATCAATTCGTTGAGTTATGTACGTGTAGAACAGATGCAGAGGATCGCACTCTGGGCTGTCAACTGTGCAAATAAATGCTCGCATTGCTTCCTTGTTCCGTCGAAACGAAATCCGATTGGATAGTTGGGGGGCTCGCAGAAAAAGAAACGTACACGGAAACAAAAGTGCATCATCTTCCCCATGAATTATTCAACTGAAAAACTGAACTTTATTCGATTTTTATCCGGGTGTCATTTTCAATTGATCCCTAAATTAGGGATTGATTTCCCGATGGTATTCTCATCCCAAGGGAGTGGTTTTAGGCTGCGGGATATTTACATTACACATTTAACTCACAGTAAACTGTAAGTATTGATGCGGAATAATTGATATTGATCGTTTTAAATTAACCGTCCTTTAGACTTCACCTTCACGCACACAGTCTTCAGCTTCTGCACTTGACTCGAGGAGGTGAGTAAGGTGTGTGTGGAGGTGAATTCTGAAGGACGATCAGTTCTAATCCATCGGTATGCTTAGATTGTTCGAGCGTCAATGTTTTAAGAATTTCGCCCAAATAACAGTGAGTTGAACAAAGGGTCTATGTGGAATTATTTTCAATCAACAATCGATATAGCCCGGGATCAAATGTATTTGATACGATAATTTTTTCAACAATTTTGTATCCCTTCTTTATATAAACCCGGAAAATTTTCTATCTATTAACAACCGTTGTTTTCCTTGTAGTCGCAGTGGTAGTTCACGTGTACATTATTATTTTTCGCAAAAAAGTGTCTCTATCCGACATTTTCATCTACGTTTAGGTTTATTTTAATTCAACTGTGACAGTGAGTTCATTTGATCATGTGATGGAGCACAGCGTATTCCCTTAGGGTCAGATCTCATAGTGCCCGTTAGTAAATTGATCCGGACTACGTTAGGAAGTAGTCCTTTGTATTGATTCGCTTTGACTTTTATCAGTGATATATTTGTATAACGCAGGCTCAGGTGTTGTGGTGATCCAGACGTACGTGACCGCATTTCGAGTACGACCAGGTACAGCTTCATGTCATCAGAAAGATGGATAGATGGTACACCGGGTGAACATTGCATTGGAGTTAATAAATGCAACGCGTCTGCGCAAACGGTTACATGATTGGACGACGGTTTTTCAACCAGTGATATGGCCTATTACTTTCTATAAAACATGCTCGATAAACAAAAGCATTTGCTGCTACCAATTCCTCGTGTATTTCATTACTCACATGAAATATTTCATCAGTGTCCGCAGTTCGGGTTGGAACCAATCCAGGTCTTAGTAACACAGTACCGGTTCGCGTATTCTTTATATTCAGTGCTATTCCGATTATCACAGGTAATCATCAGTCGAATTGTATCCAGCACCATTCAAATATCGTTCACTTTTCAGATACAACCATATATCGAACTTGTACTCCTCTCAGACTGTAATCAGATTATTTTTCTTCCAATGTTTCAGTGAGAGATCAAGTTTGGATTAAGTAATCCTCGTCCATAGTTATCGATATGATACTCGAAACTGAAATGTATTTCCAAATTGATAGTCACTTCGCACAAGCTCTATCAATGCCTGTTGTATAGACAATATGCAAATAGCTTGACCAAACTCCGCTCTTGATCCTATCGATTTTGTTAAAGCATTGCAAGGAACAATTGACTCTAAGGTAGTGCTCACTTCCACTTCCACCTTTTGTTCCAAAAGTGTATTTTAGTGGAGCGGTAGGACGCGCACACCGATCATAAGCCATACATTTGATTCATTTGAACAAATGTAATACTTTTGGCTTTGAACGACACACACTCTCTCTCTACAATAATGCAATGTATGTGCTACTCGGTTAAAAAGTTGAATCTCCCTTTTCCTCCGTCATTAAACGTCTACTTGTTGGCCAAGTCACGTGACTTCCCAGATCGCGAAAACTACCTGTCCATTTGAGTGCATTACGCCAACGGTGAACTGTAATCGGGACGAACAGCCGGAAAAATCACGTGTCCCGCCAACATGTATGAGAATACTCGCGACCGATTTGTACACAAATCATCACACAACAGCACAACGGCCTTGAAACCGTGACCACGATGTGACGCAGTCCGGTGAATTGAAACGGCGCGACAGGTAGGNCCCACAGTAGATACATGCCGAGTCAACACACTACCGGGCGGCGGGGGGGGGAGATCAAACGCTACACCAGAGAAATGCGTCCTGTATTTGAATGTACTTTACTAGCACACGCGGTCGAGTGACTCAGACGCATGACAAGAGGACGGCGTAGGGGTGGGGATAAAGTGCCGCGGTGAATTTCGTACATCTTATCCCAAGCTGATCCATTTCGGGTCATTGTCAAAGGCTGTTTCAAATAATGTTGTATCCGCCACACATTTTTGTTTTGTCTTGTAGCTTCTCAGTAGTGGTGGTGGTGGTGGCTACATAAAACCAAGATCAACAATCCACTCTAACGGTTGAGAGTCTATTGTTATCGCTAACCCCGTCACAAACCAATACGGTCCACTGCTCCAGGTCACGATAGTTTCCAGATAAAACAACAACACTCAGTCTTCATGGCCTTTGCTCTTCCACTATCGACCTTTCGAATAATGTCCTGTCGAATATACACTTCATAATAACCTTGACATTTGTGATTGATTAGATGTAACTGGTCACGTGACGTTACTCTCCAACTGTCCATTGTTTCCTCACACGCAGAAAGCAGTGATAAACTTGGAAGCATCTATGAGCAAAATCGACTGTTTTTGTAGGTTCATGGTTTAAACCAAATGTAACACTAAGCAATTTGAGCACGTGGTCGCCGTTTTGGATTGAATGGGAGTTGTGTGTGTCTTTGACCGGATCTTCTGGTTCTTTTATTCCCCGTTTTTTCATGTTGTTTGGAAATCCCTTCATCCACGGAGAACCTGTGGTCCGAAGCGTCTCCTACAAGTACATGTTTGTCTTTGGCCATGTTCNCCAGAGTGTTGATTCGACACCCTCTCCCCCCCCCCTTGAAAGAGGGTTTTGTTTGCGGTATTCGGACGACGCTATTTGCACCATAAACTCGGATTGTGACCTGGAATCATTCCCTCCCCTCGTCCTCCAGCCCGACCGTAATCTTACGAAGTGGTGGCAGTGGTGGACCAAGTCCTGCATGTTACAAATAGCTTGTTCAAAAGGCAGCGAGCAGGTCACCGATGTTCCGAGGCAACGATTTACATCGCAAAATGTGATTTCTCTTTCAAAAAAAAATATCATATCACAATACTGTCCAGGACGATTTCGATGCATCTCAACATGGTGCATACCGCAGAAAATGCCATGCTTATATAGGGCTTTGTATGGCAGTCAAGTAAAGTAAAATACATTAAAACGGGAAAAACATAAAAGAGTAAGGACAATCTGAGAGAAAATTATTTTTGTTGACACAAGGACAGGGACTTCCATCGATTAATAGCGATCGCTACAGCAATCTCTTGTGACTTGTAGACAATCTGAAACGCTGTGCTTCGGTCGGTATGGTTTTGCATTAAGATGTCAAGCTGAAGCTGATGACGGAGTCTCATAGTTTTAAACCGTCGTCCGTATGCGGCGGATTTGACCACGGTTGAATATCTTCAACCAACCGTTTTGAACTGTACACCACATCGCTTAAGTGCAGATGGTTTCAAGGAATCAGTCAACATTCGGTCAGACGCGGACATGTTTATTATGGATATGAAATTGATATTGATTATTTGATAAACGGGATCCTCTTTATCCATCACATCAAGACCGCTGTTAGGTAACTGCAATGCAAAACTGTTGGCAATAAATGAGGCGTTGCCAATCAGATTACATCATCCCGTTCTCGGCTTGCAAGAGTTGTTGACCCAATCAGTTCGCTTGTCGTGGAGTTTGCTTATTTGTTCTCCCCAAACTCAACCGATTGTTTTCTACCCTCAATGGAGCAACGAAAGCAAAGATCGCATTTGATTGTATAAGAACTGTGCAAAATGTTCTCGGATGCACAACTTTCTTTATTTGTTACATAAAAATGAGCACTACATTTTCTCGAAGAATGCTTCGCCAGCGTTCATGCACAATCCCATGTGCTCAAACAATTTGGTGAAACAGCTCGACTATGCCGAAGCGGGTAACCCTCTGACCAGTTCAAAGAAGACCGCCACTACAGCTGTCGGTGACTCGTATCGGATTCCACGCGTTATGCGCCTGATATTTGGGAACACAAAATGTCACACGGAGTCATGTCCGGACTGTGGGGTGGGTGATCAACCTCTTGAATGCGTGGTCGAGCTAGAAAATTCGTGACGACACACGACCTATGTGCAGATGCATTGCTATGGNGGTACAGCAAGGGCCTTCGTCGTCCAGTCCTTGAACGAAACCTGGCAACAGCTTCCAGTACTTTCAGCTGTAAGAGTCTCCGATGACTGTGCCACCGATACAGTAGACACATGACCGGTTTTGTCCATGAGCACAGCCAACATCTGCTTTGTCACATTGCGCTCACGTCGGAATTTCTGAGGCGGTGCCCCACCAAACGGCATCCGCTGAGCATAGTCTCTGGGTTGAAACTGCACAAACAGGTATCGTTACCACTGATAATCTCCCAAACCGCTTTGGAACGTCCACCATCAAACCTGGCACACATGGTGCTGCACCGATTCACCCAGATAACTTTCTGTTCCTCACTGAGCTGGCGGGGTACCTAGCGTGCGCAAACATCTCTGAGGCTGAGCTTCTCATGTAGGATCGTCCGGATTGATCCCGATGGTTTTCGCCAGCTGTTCGCCACTGTTACCCGCGAATCCTCCTCCATCATCACTTGCACATCAGCAATGTTGTCCGCTTTGGTGGTGTGGTGATCCAGGCCTACGTGACGACACCTACCCTGGAGCGGCGCGTTACAGTTTCTGGACACCTGCCATCGATCGAATTTGAAAGATAACGTCAATGACATGCGTACGGCTTCTGACTACACGCCACAGGCAGGCTGTGCCAGCCAATCTGAGACAGTGCAGACAGAAGCAGAAGTATGCAAATAATACCGCAATAAGATTGGTGGAAGCCTGGATAACCAATGATCTTTTTTGTACCTATTTTTAATCGCCCTCCTCTCTTTCAATAAACGAACTACGTACTACTATTCCTGTGACCTTTTCCTCGCTTCTCGCTTACGTGGGATATTGCGAGCTTGTGCCATTGCGGTCCAGTGCTTCCGTAATCCAGTCCGTGATAACTGATCCTTGATTCGTGTCCTGTAGTTCCTATTGCGTGGTTCGTGTTCCGAGTTCCGTGCGTATTATTACTACTGCTACTACGATCACTATAGGTGGCCTCCACACCGTGTCTCATCATCCACGGACCGTCCGCCACTTTCGAATACCACAAACCCCTCAAACACGGTGCTTCTTGAAGGCGTGTCATCACTGAAGGCAGCTCGCAAACGACCAACACTCTACTACTGCTTCAAACCATATTTTTAGATCGTAAAATAGTCCCATAGACAATGTAGAAAACGGTATTCGCGAAGAAATTTCTTTTCTATATATCGCATCATGACCTTGCATGACCTATAGTTTCTACCGTATATTACGTAACTTCATCCCTCTCTCGTCTTAGCTCACAACCTTCATTTAATCTGCTCATTTCCCGAACGTTTGTCCATTTCACCTTTGTGTTCTCACCCCCACCCACGACAATCACTGCAGCCTTGTCATATTCTTTTGATCTGTTTGCTCGCCTCTGTCATCCTTACTAACTGAGCTCTAATCGGCCAATCAGACATCTGTATTGTGATCATCTTATATACGTGAACGCCTGATGCGATACATAGAAAAGAAATTTCTTCGCGAACACCATATTTTTAGAGTTAAAAATTCATCGCCCACCAGTGACATCGACTGATTTCCATCCGAACAATCCAAGTATTACAACCATTATGACTTATGAAATGCGCTCGGCTGTGTTAATATTTGGTTCTGTTTGAATTGCAATCACGTTGAGCACTATTCACAATAAGAGCTTACAGTTCACGTTTTTCTTGCCCGTATACTCGTCGTGTACTGCTTATCCGGAAAGATTTTGTTCAACCCTCTTATGTCTCGGGTATGAATACCATCAAAATCACCTCAACATTCGCGTTATTTTTCACCAAGTCATCGGGTGCATAAAGCTTTACTTGACTTGACTTGACTTGAACTACTCCCTCCAGTATAATACTTGCCGATATTACTCACCAACCACCAAACTCAATCCTAGTAGCATATACACAGATACATTTTTCGGAAGGGCTACCACCGGCACGAACCGAAGTTTGCGTAGCGATTAAAGCCGTGACATTTATCAAATGTCCATCAAAATGTTGCAGAGTCGAGATTAATCAAAGTGACGCAGGACACCGTAAGCAATCAAAATCAGAGGTGCACTACTGCCTGGCTTTCTAGAAACCGAGAGGCTTTGTGGAACTCAGTGACAAAGTGAGTGGTTCTTCGTCGACATATTTTGGCTTGTGTTTTATCATAGACGAATGGCGTTTTTAGGGTAGTTGTTTCATGTGAAAAGAGGGAGCACAAACTGATGTCCAATTGCGACCAGATTGAGGACTCAAAAATTACAAAAATCATCACACCATGGGAGTATTTATTTCGGTTCGGTGACCAAGAGGACCGCAACGTAGCTTCGACAAAATCTGGTCGTCTTCGTCGTTAGGTAAACTTACTTTGAACCACTTCCATGAGCAAACAAAAATAATTTTCCCCAATCCATTATACATCCAGTATTGGGGGGAGGGGGTCCAGTGTGCAACCGTTATTCCAATCGTTATGTGGAAGACGGAAGAAAGTCACGTGTAACACTGTTTCAAAATGTATTTTTTCGTGAAATGACTCCAACAAAGCGGTCGAAATGACTGTTTTGGAGAACATACATCATCCGCTTGATATGCATGAAGTTAAAATAGTTTTCCGACCTTCAATATACATTTCACATCCTGCTCTGCTCGGGTTCCTGGACTTTGTCCGTCACTTGAGCGTAGTCCTAAAAATTAGCACAGCGGATTGTCCGACAAACCAGTCTATATTTTGAATTTATAAATGTTTGAACTACCAACGGCTAGAAACGGTTTGGAACGGAATGGAAGACTTGCTGACTTTTAAAACCACTGGACAGAACAGAACAAGTCTCGAATGCAAAGTGAACCATCCATTGCGTCTGTCTCCGCGAAAGTACACGGGTCATCAGAAACATGTGGTACTCCAATGATCGGTAATAATGCCAGCCACGGAGCTGTGTGTTGCAAGGGCAAGACACTACCAAGGAGCAAATAATTTGAACAAGTATGATTCCCGGCGGGCCATTAGGTGGTGATCCTAGCTTACGGGATGACACAAACACGGAGGGACACGTTACAATTTCCGGACAACAGTGATGAGTCAAGCTTCACAATTCAAGACAAGTATGGGTGACACATGCCACAAAGAATTATGCCCACCGGACGTGATTCAATTCCAATCCGATAAACTTGATTTTTCAAACACGACATTCGACCTGCAAAAGGACGTGAGGATCACTGTTCTAGATAGACAGATAGATAGATAGATAGATAGATAGATAGATAGATAGATAGATAGATAGATAGATAGACGTAATTGTCTGTAGGATCTCCCACCTGGTTGCACGCTCGCGCTGTGTTATGGAGCAGCTTGAACTCAATTGTTTGCATACATTAAAGTGTAGATGCTCAAGCATAAACCTCCACAGAACGGAGAGACAAATGCGTTATGACAGTAGACAGTTTCACTATCGGCTGGCTCACCACCATATCTTAACTACTTAGGCCTTGTGTGAATTGTCACTCAACGTTTCTCTTTCATGGTTGTCGGTTGTACCTCCTCAAATTGTGTACAATAACACACGCTATCGCTCGCTCGTTCGCTCCACTCACTAACTTTGCAGCCCCGAATTCATCACTCTCATTGAAATTCGCTTACTGAACCGCATCCTTCATTCCGTAGACTAAGTTCTGCAATATGTTTTCCCCAATTGCCCTACTTTTGACCAAAAGATCTAATCTGTCCCTCGTCAGACACCATTTACTGACAATTTCCTCACTACAGTGTCCCATCATCTTTTCTACCGAAATTTGATGTCTGCAATTTTAACCACCACTCACTCCCCACCTGCTGAATACAAATCCTGAGTTTCAACTAATGTCGATGACTTAGCACCTCATCCATCTGTGATGGTTCAATTTTTCAATACTGATCTCTTGTTTTTTAAGGGCCCCTTCTTCCATGTTACCATCTTGGAAGATTTCAGTATTCGGGAATCGTTCATACAATTTTCTGAAACTGCGCCTTTGGAAATTTCCATAGCAGCATACAATTTGATCGAAGTTGCTTTTTAAAATAATACATCTTCCTACTCCAGAATGTTTCATATCTCCCAAAAACGAATCCCCCAGGCACGCCGACACTGATCGTAGCCGTTGAGCAATTCATATGTCACTGAACTCCGACCGGGGACACATCTCCATCCGGTGGCTGCTGCGGTCACGTTGCATTCATTAAGTGCAAAACTTACCTTCCTTCATAAATCTTTGAAAAACCATCGGATCTGTCCACACTCATCTTTTCAGTCCACAAAAGTGCGTTCCACAGACTCTGTTCCTCTTCTCGGCTTGCCGACAACTTCTTCGTTATGCTCTTTCCGTTTAAAATCTTATTTTATTTATATTCCGCACCAGACACTCCCTAATTCCTGCCCATCTTGTCCTGCTGTGCACAAAACTCAACAAATCCAACCGGCACGTTAGTAATGCAATCACACGTAGAGCGGACCTTTGTCGTCGATTGGTCCGCCTGTTGATCGTATTCAATGGAAGTCCATCCGGTCTATCGACCAAACTTTCCAAGCTGCTAATTATTGGCCAATCGTCAAGTAATTGTTTCACTGTCTCTTTACTGCTGTTACGACTTTGCTTTTCTGTTCTTCGGAGTTTACCCCGGTAGCTCCCGTATCTGTACCTCTTACACGCCCTTTTGGCACACAGGCGATCAGATATCCTTCGCAACCTTCTCTCTTTCAATCTTCGTTCCACCCCCTAACAGGTAAGTTTTGGCCCACATTTCCATTCTCCGTCTTTTCATCCACTGATTGTCTTCCACCAATTGTGCTCAAGATCAATAAACTCGTTTTCAACCTGAATGGTATCTCACACTACCTCTTACATTCAGTGTTTTGATTTCGGGGGTTGACCCATTTCTCTGGTAATTCACTCTGTATGTCATCAAACGAGTGCGGATGTAAAAAGCAGCAAGTAGAACCTTCGAATATATATGACGTCACACCTGGCACATAGGAGACACAATTGGTCTATCACACAACACCCGATCGATAAGATCCATCACTCCATGCTGAGCAACCCTATCAGGAACCGGTGTAACATAAGCGGTAACACCGGGATTTTCCGACGTAATAGCCATTCCAAACTACCACATCTAACTGTGTTGGCAAATTTTGAGTACAGATGGGAGACAAATATAGACAAGTATAAGCACAGTATATAACTGTCGCGCTTGATCAACCTATCTTCGAGATAGCAAGCTGTATTCTGTCAAACATTTGCGTAAGCCATTCATAAGAATGTCAGATTTGCGATGCACTGAAAATTGCCCCGGCTTGCGTTCGATTCCTGTCCCCTTGTGATTTCGGTTAACCACATATCACATCATATTTATCGTACCGGATACCTGGGTTGTCGTGAAATCGGTGTTGATGACGTCATGCGATGAACAATGCATAGTGTGGTTTCTGTTCGGATGCTCCGTTAACCTGGAGAACTTTCGCTCCTGACCATCAAGATATCCGGGCATTTCCATGCGTAAATAACGTCGATCAGCATTGTGTCACTCAGTTTTGATGATCAGCGTAGTCGGTGAGAGTATCAGTATGCGTATCGTTTCCTAGACCAAGATCTCGCCGTGTCTGACAGTATACCAATGAGCATTCAACCGCAATATGCCCGAGTGCATACATGTATACACACACACACCGAATATGACTGAAGGTTGAGTGGGTACGGTTGACGAAAAACAGGTCGGTGGATTGCATCCGTTTGTACTATGGGGACCGTGACCACAGGTCCAGGCGGGCAGGGATTGACTAGTGCGTGTGGGATTTCTCCGGATGCAGTGGGATTCATATTCGCGGATCATGTGACTGTACTATTCAACTGTCAAACGGGTGAAAAGTTGACGATCTTTGTTCGAGTACTCAGACAACCATGAATTGTTGCTACCCCCGACTGGGATAACTTGTATGGGGATTGTGATGCGCTGAAACTTGTAACAAACGGTCGATTTATCATGCTATGCAGTCAGTAGTTGATAACTGGTCACACCAAACCGAACGGGTGAACTTAGTACTCCACAGAAGTACATTGGCTGGACGGGAAAATTCATTCGCACAATTCACAGATGGAGGACCACAGACACATAAGTGTCGGATTTTCAATCCATTCGGCTCGTAGAAACCGAAATTCATACAGCCTGATTGGAGTGTTGATAAGTGTTGAACATCAACCCACTGCATTGTTCCACGCGATTCAGACAGCTTTAATACCACAACGAACATCAGGGCAGAGATAACGTCCAGCAGGCTATTATGGAATTTATCTGTCAATTCGAAATCAGACCAGACCTCCAACAATACAGGGCTTCAGATCAACTTACCACCCCATCCCATCCCACCCCACCTCACGATCAGGTTGCTTGAAGCATAGAACTATCGCAGACAGAGGGTGAAATGAGTCGCAGTTGAAAGGAATTCGGTCTCACCGAAGAGCTTTAGACAAATGACTAACGGTTGCTCGAGGAGCCACATCGAAGCACACTTTTCAATACACAAAATCAGTGGGATTTTTCAGTGAGGTACCGATAAACAGTCTAGTAGCTCCGTGAGGAAGTGAACTCCTCCATGTGGCGTTCTCGTCGCACAATGACCAATTATTCCCGTCGCATCCGTTTTGCCAGTCACTCTGTGTGTCTATGTCTTCCCGTCCCCGTCCCCCCCCCCACCCATCCACCCCCTGACCACCCCGAATAAAAATCATCCGGACAAAGTGGGTTTCTCCTGGAGGTGGTGGACTACGGTCCCAAGCAGCGAATAAAATATCTAAACCAAATAATCGATCGATCCTTCTGTAGCTATTTCACCTACACGTGGAAATCTTTATCTAATAAACACAACAGCAGCATGTGCGTAGCACCTTATCCATGGTACCAACATTGTTGCACGTTGGAGACATTTTTCTTTCGTGTCAGTTCCCGTGGCCAGCGTTCACAACGATAGAACGTGTTAAGTGTTGTTACCCTCGGTGATTTTCGGCTACTATGGGACACTGAGGGCGGTCATTGCTGACCGCGCACACCAATTCGTCTCGGGTTGATCACTCTGGACATGCAGTTGGAAAGGGCTGAGTTACCAACCTACTCTTCCTACAACCAATGAATCACCTTGTCCCTTTTCATTGAGCACGTACAAAGCTGAGAAAATTAGACCAACAGAGATGATGACGATGATGATGATGATGATTCGGAAGATGATGATGATGATGAT
>UZAN01045587.1:5047-21065 GCA_900618425.1 Echinostoma caproni
GGACGCACTATAGTTTTGTACAACGGTACAAAAACCTCAGGTCTTCTGCAACTTACAACAGCGCACAACCTGGAATGTTCGTGTCGGGCTTTATTAGCCACACGCTTGCATTGTAGGGATGGCCTGAAATCGTTCGTGATCATTACCCCTAAATCCTTTGCCTCAGAGACATGCTGCAGGTGCATCACACCTCTCGTGTCATTATTGGCTCTTGTGATCAAGAGCTGACACCTAGATTCAGTGACGGATCCCACTTATCCAACCACCTTCGAACTGCAGCTAGATCCTGTTCCAGTCCTTCCCCAGCCAACTTCACATCATCGGCGAACATGAAGCAAGGATTTTGGAGATCTTTCGCAAGGTCGTTATTGAAGATCAAAAATAATAGCGGACCCAACACCAATCTCTGTGGGACATCACTTGATACTCCCTCAGGCTCGGTTGTATAATTTCCAAATCTCACACTGGATGTGCGACAGCTGAGAAACTGTCTAATCCATTCTCTTGCTTTACCTAGAATCCCTAGTGTCCGCATTTTTAGATCTAGAAGCTGATGACTGACAGAGTCAAAAGCTTTGCTGAAATCTAGGTAGCAAACCTCTACTTGGCGACCTGCGTCTATTCGTTTTGTAATTTCGTCTGGAAATGCCAGCAGGTTAGTTAGGCACGATTCGTTCTCGACGGATCCATGCTGGGCTTGAATCAGAAGCCCATGAGCCATCAGATAAGAACATATCTGTTTCCTAACTATCCGCTCGAGACACTTACAGAAGACCCAGGTCAAACTTACCGGCCTATAGTTGCAAACGTGGTGTCCAGGGGCTGACTTGTGGATGGCCACTACGGTTGCAGTTTTCCAGTCCTCTGGAAGCCTGCAAGTACCGATGGACTCCTTAACTAACTTACTGGTGGGTCTCGCTAATGCATTTTCTAGAAGCTGAATCGTGGCGGGATGCAATCCATCCGGTTCTGCTGCTTTATGCCTATTGAAGGCGTTTAGCTCTCGGACCACGTCGATTTCACATAGGATGAACGCCGCGAAATGTTCCTTTGTTTTAACCAGGCTGCAGTCTACATTCTGTCCTGCTGTAGGTGGCCGATAAGTTCCCTTGAAAAACGTAAAGAGTGCATTTGCCTTTTCCTGGTCGGTGGTGGCCATTATGCCTTCCGTTACCTCCAGTGTACCTACTCCCTCCTTAGTGTCTTTATTTTCTTGCACACATTCATAAAACCTTTTCGGGTTATGCCTTACATTTTGCGCTTACTTATTCTCATGTTCATACTTCGCATCCCTTTGAAGGGATTGTGCTCTCTTGCTTGCCCTCTTGTAGATCGACTACGCATCGGCAGTCTGGTACGCCCTAAAACGGGCTCAGCATCTTCTCCGGACTACTAGTGCCAGATCTAGCTGTGGCTTCCACCAAGCTGGTCGTTGCCTGTAGCTCCTAGATTGAAAGGGTGCAAACCTATCGGTCAGTGTAAGCAGCCCTACCTTAAAGACAGACCATTGCTTTTCCAACTTTGGCTCGGGAGCTGGTGGCATCCAATCTACGTATTCTGCGGCCTTTTGGAGGGCAACAGCGTTTATACAACCACGGCACCGTTTAAGTGGGGCAGCCGGTTTGCTGTGTTTCAAGGGTAATACTAATCTGAGCACCCCATGGTCTCTCTTACGCAGTAGATTCTCCACTGCTACCTCAAATATGTCCGATAAATACCGCGTTATAACTGAGTTCAGGACAGAAGCCCTCTGTTGTTTGGTTGCAAAACCTTACGGCCTGCATGATATGCTGAATAAGCGTATGCTCATGTAGCCGTGTTAGAAAACTTTCTCCCTTTGTCCCAACGGGAGTCTCTCCCTCTAGCCCGCAGATCTCCGGAATATTGGAATCATCCAGAATAAAAATCCTTTGGGTCCTCGATAGGAATTCCTACATTGTAGCAAGTAGTTCTATATCTTCTGTGGGTTCCGTCTGGGGTGCGCAGAAGACTAGTAGCACTCCTACCGGTTGTCTCCACAAGAGCATACTACACGCCTTGGCTTGAACATTAGGTGTATTTAGTTTTACTAATGAATCCCATTGAGTGTAAGCGGCTTCGACCAGCAGGAGTAATCCTCCGCATTGTTTGCCGTCCAATCCATCTTGCCTTTAAGCCAAGTAGTCTCTGGGCTTCTCTACATCCTGCTCATGTCGCATCCAAGTTTCAGTGATAGCTATTATCACCGAGTTTTGGGCGCGCGTCGCTAACTCTCCCCATTTTCCCCTAACAATGCAGGTGTTAGCATACCACACTGTGGCGGTGTCCATCTCCACCTTCATACAACCCTTCTCTATTGCTTGGGATGGATCCCCAGACACAGGGC
The DNA here is from genome assembly GCA_900618425.1 of Echinostoma caproni. Classification (NCBI taxonomy): domain Eukaryota; kingdom Metazoa; phylum Platyhelminthes; class Trematoda; order Plagiorchiida; family Echinostomatidae; genus Echinostoma; species Echinostoma caproni. The sequence goes on from UZAN01045587.1 coordinate 7,413, forward strand.
TCGAGGAGCTATTACGTTTTTTGATACTATGTTTGCGGATACCGGGCTATCCGACGCCGTGAATGACCCTCACAGATTCGTTATGCCTTTGAGGGTTAATCCAAATTCCTCACCAAGTCTTTTCGTGGGCGCTCGCTACATTCTAAGCAGGGATAGTGTCCTACTCAGAGGGGGAGTGTCCTGGATATTCCTTGCTACCACTGTCGTCCAACTCACGGACGCTGATTTCGCCTTGCTATCAGCAACCGTAAACTCACCCATCTTTTTAATTCCCGCAGCCTTGGATGGTTCCAACGGAGTGGTCTTCAGTCGGCCGTCTGTTCTCCTTTTATCTGTTTTCTTCCCGGAGACTCTATTTCGGGACTGCCTTGGCTTTTTATCCGTTCTGCCTCCACCTTTTTACCCATCTGGTTTGGGGTTTAGGGGTGTGGACTTGCTCAACGGTGACCCAGCTGATAGACTTTGATGGACCACCGTGCGTTGGCATGCCTCGACCAATCCTACTCCATGCGCCATATGGGCGTTTAGTTTGCTCAGAATAACTCCGGGCTTTTTTTGTTGCATTATTCCTGTTGCAGGATTAATGGAGATGATGCCCCGCTGGGCATAATGAACTATATCAGAGGGAGCTTTGATGCTCTCTCTGGTGTTCATTTCCACGGCAAACGCCCTAGAGAGCAGAAGGTCCGGACCTTATGCATTGTAAAATACTACCAGTTTATGTCTAGGTCAGGCTGTCTGGTTTTACCTCCACAACTCAACCGTGTGGCACTTACTATAGAGCGTATTGGCTGGTATACCCGCCAGTCAGAAAACATTTTGAACGTGTTGGCGATCGGCCTCTCGTCGAGCTTTAGTATCGCGAATCGTTGGCTCCGAAAAGTTATGCAGCAAGACGTTTCTCGTTTGACGCAGTAGCGCTTTAGTGCTGCGTTGCAATTTTCGGAGATCTTTCTTCAACTGTTCTATACGTGCAGTCACATGTATGGACTCCAAAGATTGAACCGTAGCCCGTTTACATGGTTTCTTTCCCTTTGTGCTCGTGATTTTCTCCTTTCCATTGTTCTTCTTCATAGTATGTTTAACGCTAGGAATCACCGCCTCCACCTGCTTCGTTGCTGGTCTCGGTGCGCGAGTATTGGAGGTTGGTGGTGTCTTGGTGGTCACAGCCCCTAAAAATGCGTGAACATTCCTCTATCAGAGACTCGCAGTGTGCACATATCCACTTCAATTTTCAATATTGAAGGTGCAGCGCATAGCACTGCGTTGACATCTTGCAGCATTTTTCGTGGTACCACGAGCCACACTTATTACGCTGGATAGCATTAGTAACCGCTCTACCACAACCGCTGGCTCCGCACGTGTCAGGATGCTGTACCATGGCTGTTTTAGTAACAGTAAATACAAATCGCGTATCGTACGGGAAAAGCAATATCTAGGAAAAGCACCTCAAATCGCAAAAACCCCTGGAAAAATACTCAACCAAAACATGACTGAAACTCGCGGTAAAACGGGACCAAAAATTTCCAAAAAGTAAAACTGCTTGACCAGTTGGGTCGACTGTACGATACAACGACTGAGTAAAAGCCTATGAAATATCTACTTATGTTTTACCTTTAACTTTATATGATGGTTTGAAGGCGTGGCCCTTTTGAGGTCACAAAATAAAACGAATAATGAAAGTGTATATTTCACTATATATTGTTTCAAATATCTATTGATATTTCACCATTAGCTGAGTAAAAATAATTTCCACCACGAGCACTTTGAAAATTCAAACCGGGCGCGAACGTACCACAAGGTTCAGTTCTCACAGGACGAATTGTGGCTCTTGCCACTCGGGCGTCCAGATTTGTGTGTTGTCGGCAAGTTTCCTTGGCCTCCAACACGTCCATATGCAATTTTTCTGAAAGGCAGAAATTTGTGATGCAGTATCACATCCCTTGTGGTTAGGTTATAGGTAGTACTAAGCGCTTACCTCAGGGAAAACCGCTATCCAAACCTCATCAAATGCCTTTTTAAACGCATTTACAGTGCTACAGATTACCACTGGCAGCGGCAACCGGTTCCACAACGGAATTACCCTGTTAGTGAAAAGCATTCCTCTCAGTTGCAGCCTCGAGCGGCTTCACTGCAACCGTATGTCATGCCCCCACGTGCCTCTATGCGGAAACCACGAGAACAGGTCGTCAAACCTAAGACCTGGCACCCAATTTACGGATGAATAGACGGACCTTCCCGTCCTCCGGTTCGTTAGCAAATTCGACTCGGAAAAGTTCTTCCCATCTGGTGAACCAGGAGTCGAAAGTGATGCCAGAGTCTGGATCGTACTGAACTCGGTGATGCTCGCCGCGATCACCTCTGCTGGCGTGACCTGTCTGGAACTGGGGGCGTTCGTTGACTGAAGACTGAGCGATCGTAGCATGGCTTTGAACTGCGACTGCTGCTTCTGCTGCAGGACTGACTTCAGTTCTTCCGCGGATATAGACATTGTGCGTTAAGTGAGATACCCGTCGCCAATTGTTTAGTCCGAATCCCGATTGATCACAATGTACACACAACAAGATATCACACGATGACACACAAGGAACACATGTACTTTAACGGCCACACTAGTAGTCTAGCACCATGAGTACGACCACAGCACAGTTTGGACGCCACGAGCACTAGTAGCCTTCTCCCAGCTATGTAAGCAAGAACATAGATAGTGCACAGCGAACGTGTACCTGGCATACAGGAAGCAAGTCAATTTACAAGTTTTACACTGATGCTTATATGTGACTCAAAATAGCATCGATTAATGCAAGAAAAAGATTGCATCAATCAAGTACACAGTTAGCAAAGTTCAGTCGGTTATAGGTCACGAATCAGAGGGACGGACAGAGTGAATATTTCCGTATGACGCCATATTATTGATTATTCTCCGCGAGATTAGTATTGATTCGAGATGCCCCTAATTGAAAATACTCGAAAAGTAGGCAGTTTTAGGTAAAAAGTCATTTTACTTAACACAAAGGCTCACAGTCAGAATGTAAGCCAGTACATGTGGGTACACTAAAAGCGAAGAAATATGTTAAGAAATTGAGAGATGGAGGTATCTGTGCGTCGACCAGTGCGCAGAACCACCCACTACAGAAGAGGGTGAAAAACCCCAGGGCCCTTGACCTTAAAAATAAGGTAAGGGATTTAGACGCCCTGTCTGGCAGGGGGATGGGAAACTGCAACAGAACATAGTTCATGCTCAACAAAGAGGAGCCTAAAATCGGGAGGTCGAAAACCCTGCATTGATTACTCCGTAAAAGGCAATACAGTCAGCAAGTTTATGTTTGAAGCTATTCCTATTCGTTGTTTTGATCACTGCTTCTGGGAGTCAGTCAGTCAGTGAGCTTGCACTGGACAGGAGATAGCCACGGCAAATGAAGCGTCCAGATGTCCTTCGGTGGTGTGCTCACGGGTGTACATCCATCTCTTCTGCAAACAGAGAGAAAGAGAAACCTTATTTCTCGCCGTGTCAGCGAGAGAAAGAAAAAATAACTTCTCCCCTTGTTCAGCTGAGAGACCTCACATTTGGAAGCGTTCCATTCTTGGGGTGGTTAGTAAATGAAAAAAACTACCACTGTTACCAGACCTTCATCTATGCGTCTACTTCGGAAAATAAGTTGAACCAGCGCTTATCGAGCTCCTTCTTGGAAGCCTGTACACTCCCTAGCTCCACCAGCTCCTGTGGTAACTTATTCCATGATTTGACTACCCTATGGCTGAAGAATTTTGAACCCACCACTGGTCTCGTGCAGACTTTCTTCAGCTTGTAAATGTGCCCCCTAGTATTGCTTTCTCTCCTCTCGAAGAACATTGCTTGATCCGTCCCTGATAAGCCTTTCATAATTTTGAATGTCTCTATCAAGTCACCTCGGAGTCTTCTTCACTCCAAGGAGGTAGCCCAAGGTAATGCAGTCTCTGCTTATACGACTTCCCTCGCTGTCCTTCGATCATCCTTGTGGCTAATTGTTGAACCCCCTCGAAACAAGCGGCGTCCTTTTTGAAAAAGGTAGCGCAGGCTTGTATACAATACTCTAAACGCGGTCAAACAATGGCCTTGTATAGAAGTACCAATATTTCCGGTTTCCTACATGTTAGTGTCGACCTCAATCGAAAAAGCTCTCTACGGGCATGGTGCGTCGCTGAGGCATACTGTTCTGCTCATTTGTAGTCTTCTGTCACTATGATTCCTAAATCTCTAGCTTTCTGTGTCATTCTTAGTGAAAGACTATCATAACTAATCCTCACTATCAGCCCCTCGTCTTCAGTGGTCAAGACATAGCTCTTTTCTATGTTGAGAGGCAAATCCCATGTACTTGACCACTTAAGCACTTCTCTTATTTCCCTCCCCTGATTCCGCTATCCCATTTGATCCTATAACCTTCAAGTCGTTCACAAATATAAAGCTGGGCGAGCCAAGGTGTTCAGGAAGATCATTGATGTACAGCAAAAAAAGGATTGAACCTAGAACTGATTCCTGAGAAACATCACTAGCAATAGTTTCCACTAATGAGTTTGCTTCTCTGACCCGACCATGGAAGGTCCGGTCGGTCAGGAAAGCTGTTAGCCACTTGTGGATGATACCCCTTTTCCCTAGGGCATCTATCTTGGCCAAAAGTAAGCGATTACATACTGACTCGAATGCTTTGCTAAAGTTCAGATAGGATACTTCTGAGACAGGATTTTCCTCCAGGAACCCATGCTATGCGGCAATCAGCAATCGGTGCTGAGTAAGGTATTCACAAAAGTGGGTTCTGATATTTCACTCTAGCACTTTGCACAAGATACTTGTGAGACTAACTGGACGATATTTTTCCACCTTTTGTCTCCGCCCTCCTTTGTGTTTGGCGACCACAGTTACCGTTTTCCAGTCCTGTGGCATCCTCCACTGGTCTAGTGTTCTGTTGCACAGGTGGCAGAGTGGGTCCTTTAGAGCCTCAGCTGTGTTTAACTAAGGCTGGGTGGATGCCATCTGGTCCGGCGGATTTGGTAGCGTTAAGCTCACCAAGAGTCCTGCGCACCTGCTCCAGCCCCACGTGTAATTCGGGAACACCCGGTCCAGGGGTATGGAGGTCAAGTTGTGTAGTGACGAGTTTATCCATCCTATGTACGCTTTTGAAATAGTCCTTAAATCGCACTTCTAGATCCATCTCATGGGTTACTACTTCTTCATCCTCCACTATCCAAGGACTTAAATTTTCACTGAGCCCTCCCTTAGATTGAACATAGCGGTAGTACTTCTTTGGCTATTATTTGACACAATTTGCCGGCTTGAGCTCGTACTGTCGTTTGAGCTCCTGCTGAACTGCCACTGCTTTGTTTCTATCCCTGGTGTACTGCTCCCAGGATCTGTGGCTACCCGTTGACCTTTGGTGAACCAACTCCTATTTCTACGCTGTATCGTTCTCCTAATCACTGGGCTCCACCAAGTTGGTTTGTTTTTCGCTGCCCCAGATTTCAGGGGAGTGAATTCATCCTGCAGGAGCAAGGTATTTGCCTTGATCCGGCCCCAATGCTAGTCTATAGAGTCGTTTTTGTGGATAGGGGCCCAAACCAGTTCCACAACTCGGGCCTTCAGCCCTGTCGTATCTATCACCCAGTAGGTCCTGGATATCCCAAAATTACTTCTACGGTGTATTATACTTATTGCTGTGGTGATAGCGACGTGGTCGCTTTCATCCAGCGGTGGATGGAGGGTAATGTTTGTCAAATCCCCCTCCCTCATCATAATTGTTATGTCCAGCAGAGATGGCATATCTCCATCTCTGTACCTAGTGTACTCTCGGACAAGTTGCTCTAGGGTCCTCGAATACATCCATTCTAAGAATGCGCTCTCTGGCGTTCCTGTTGGCGCCCGCTCAACCTCCTACTCCTTTTTTGGGAATCAAAATCTCTCAATATACAAACGTCTTGGTATTGTTTGTATAAGCTATCTAAGGCGCCTAGGAGTACCTGGTTCTCCTCGGGTGTGCATTCCGGGCTTCTGTAGACCCCTGCTATGCTAACCATCCTCGAACCTATAACCAGCGAAACTGAGCACACTTGGACATTTCGGGCGCACTGCGCTATTTTGTCTTCATGGTGGAGCATATCATGTCTGACTAGAACAGCTACTCTACTCCCCCCCCCAATGTAGCCTTTTTCCTGTCTTGTCTGTGGACTGTGAACCGGCTTAAGACTGGTTCGGGTATGTGGTCGTCCTACGTTAGCCACGTTTCGGACAGGACAATTACCTCGGCGTTTGTTCCCGCAGCCAGTGTGGCCAGCTCTGCTCACTTATTCCTAATACTACATGTATTTGCGTGTAATGGTATCAATGCTTTCCTGTGCCCTAAAGTGTGGTGTTTGGTCATTCGGATTTTCTCCTGCAGCGTAACAACTGAGTAGACAGCCCGTTTTTTGGTTGATCTACGGTGCTAGCTGCTATTGCGACCACCGTTTCCTCTAGCTCGGGGAGCTTGAAAACATATGCTGGTCCCGGTGATGATATGACTGGTCGGATGCGGTACTATTTGATTCCATTGGAGTCTCATTTCCTGACCTGAGGTGCTCCAAGATGTCCTCAATCATTACCGCATTTGGGTTCGCTAAGACTCATGGTAGCCTGGGCAGTTGCTTTAGCGCAGCCCGAATTTTTTCTCCGTCCGTCTTGTAAGTTGACGGTCTTCTATTCATTTCCCTCACTTGAGGTTTATCAGGGACTATTTTGTATCGCCCTTTAGTGGCACTCCACACTAAGTCTGCTGGGGATGGTAGCAGATCCCTATGGAGTCGTATGGCGAATTCCACCAGTATGGGTCTAGTGAGTGCCTGCGGTGCTTCCGGGGGTGGTATTTTCCACCTTTCAACCAGGTATGCTCTTCTACTTGTTATGTTTGGCGGAGCTCCGGCTAACCTGAGTATTTCATGGACTTTACGCCTGTCTATTTCCCTGAGGGCCTTTGATTCCTTTATATTCGGCTCCTCATTGTTAAGTATGAGGAGGTTTCCTCGAAGTTCAACTTTAGGGATACTTACTGCTAGGAGGGTACTCACTTGCTTCTTCAGCTCCTGGAGCTCTGCTTCTAACATATCTCTACTCCTTTGTGAGGGAAGATTTCTACCCGCTCCAGGTTTCGACTCTCGGTGTGGCTTGGGATGGTTTACACCCTGACGTACCTTGGAGTTGACAACAGGTAGTGGCTTATGCAACGGTGTGGATACCGCCACTGCGTTCCAGGTCCAAGGCAGAACTGTTTGTCAAAGCTCTCTCCCTGCGGTTTCCCCTTTTCCTGGCTTGAGGCAACCTGAACGTAAGTTTTCAAGGTCCCTTGATTGGTTCTAACGTTTCGGGCTCTCGAGACGCTCACCGCTTGGTTTGACTCTGGCCTCTGATTTTCGCTTCGCGAACTCAGACCCGGCCGCATCCTTACACTGCTCACAAACCCACTCTACCCAGATATTTTCGTAAAAGAATGCATGACAGTCTTTGCTAATGCCTGAACAACCAGAAGGTGCCCACCTTTTGCAGGTTTCACCTTCGATTCCTTAAACCACCTTCTTTCCGCAGCTATCCTTCAAACATGGATAGGACACTTGCATCACTATAAGGTGTCTACTTATTTGAGTACAGGTGATCAAAATGTAAAACAGTGATACGGAAAACGACAGGTGAATACGATGAGTAGAAGCGGTACAAAAAACCAAGCTAAGCAATCTAATTGGCTGTTTCACGGAGTCTTGGTCCGCGCTGCTATGAGCTCTTTGACAGAGCAGTGTAAATAATTACGATTGGAAAACTCAAAAAGCAAAAGTGTAAAGCACAGTGAAAAGTCAATTTATGGCAATTAAACTTTACTTTTACGATCGAACCACTAAGCGATTTAGAGTACGGTACAAAGGAATTGATCTCCGAAGCCAAGTGTAGAATTGATTTTCCAGATTGTTTACAAAAAGGGGAAATGTTCAAGGTGCAGAATGTATATGAGCGTAGGTTTAGACAAATATTCTCCTGTAAATGGGGAATAGAGCCATTAGTTGTTACCAGTGTCAATATGTTGTTTATATGAGGCAAAAATGTATCTCGCAGCATAGGAGGTCAATCTATATATACGCAACCAAAATGGCTGCCCCAACTGCATTTCTGCACTACGATATCTGCGTGGTGAAGCGTACTGGTCAGCTATCGGTGACTTATGTGGACGATGTATCCAATTTCAAACGTTGGATGAAAGACTCGTATGAGTCTTTGGATCAATTTTCGGAGGACTTTTGTGATTTCCAATTGGCTACATGCACTCAATTTTATATTTATAATTCTAGAACTCGGGCGCGTGGCTGAAGGAATATGAACGTGAGCTTCCGCCTGGAGTCCCATATTGCTACATTAAGTACTGTTGCGTCGTTCGACAAAGAAAAGGAGGTTCTGAAGGAAGCAAGTAAACTGTGGTAAATGGCAAATGAAATAATGAAATATTTTAATTTTTGTAGATACCAGAATTTCCAGTTTCCTGCACAAGTGACTGTTCGTTATGTGGATGGGGTTTACCGTGAGGCTGAGTGGTCCATGGAGCATAGTCATAGTTTTCATGTAGGAAATCCTTCGTTTTAAGTTAAGAATCGTAATTTGACATCGGAGCAGGAAGGGGATCTGTATGACTTAATGGGCAACTTCAAACAGAACTGGAAATAACGTCAAGACGTCTTCAAGACGTACGGACGACGATTAAATACGGAAGATCTACGGTCTATTCGTCATAGGTGGTCTAAAAAGGAAATGCGAACCAACGCAGTTGAAGTTTGCAATTTATTGAAAGAATAAGGTGTAGTTTAGGTAAGTTACGAAGATGACATGATGAAATGCATGTATTTTATTCCGAACTCAGTTAGGGAGCTGGGAAAACATTTCACGGACGTTATCCTAGCAGATGTCATCCACCAACTGAATTGTGGTGCTTATTTATTGTGGCATGCTATGTTAATAGATAACACTGGTTTAAGGCGTAGTTTTTTCTACGCGATGCTCTATGTGCAACGTGTGTGGTAAACATGAACCAAGCGTAGATTTGGACGAGACCGATACAACGGATGGACCCACTAACAATGCGCGGGATACCACGGCGAGGAGAAGTGCATATGCATGCATTGCATGTCCTTAATGGACGTTTCTTCTGTCCCCAGGATTGGGGGTAGAGGACAGGGTGCCCGTGTAAGCCCCATCGCCACCGATAAGGTGCAAACCACTAAATCGGGGAGGGCCACGTCGAAACCCTTAGTCAACGACTCCAGGATTCTTCAAGGAGCTGTGCTATCCCCATACTTATTTTTCACTTATATTTGTGATATTCCCTGTGTTTCTTCCGCACGATTTTTGAAATATGCAGATGATGTCGTGTTGTGCCAACCCACTTCTTCTTACTCTGATCAAAGTTCTTTTACCGATAGTCTTGATCAAATTCAGTCATTCTCCTCCTCATCGGGGCTAACCCTGAACCCCAGTAAATGTGTTGAGTGTTTTTGTAGTTTTGCTCGCTCCTAATATCCGACAGACCCCACAGTGATTAATAACAATCCTTTTTCCAGGGTGAACTCTTTCAAATATCTTGGTGTAATCATAGACAGCAATGTTGGTTGGTCAACTCACATCCACAACTACATTGGTAAACTGCGACGCCTTTCACTTCAAATACGAAAGCTTAGGCAGTTTCGTGCATCCTAGTCAGTTATTTCTACTTTTGTTTATCAGTGTGTTTTCCCCATCTTACTCTACTGTTCCCCGGTTATTTTTCCTGGTTTACTCAAACAGGACTTCAAAGTCTTATTAGTCGTGTCTCTTCCATTCCTGTGAATAAATTAGCTGTAAAGCTTTCCGAGTATCACGTAACTTCCTGTGTGAAATTTGCCGATAAGATCCTCACAGATCCGGACTACCCATTGTATGCAGAACTGACACGTTGTCGTTCCCATCATTCAACACGCTCCCAATTTCGTCAAATTTCATCTCGAATTATTGCATACCGCAATTCACCCATACCGTATCTTGCTCGTCTGCTCACAAACAAAGAGCGAACAATGAGTGAACTTTGTCTTAACCTTCGATTATGAATGTCTCCATGCCTGCAAAAACTTTTCTCCCCGTTGATTATGTACATTGTGACGGTTAGCGTGTATGCTTTTTAACTGAAATGTGAGCTCCAGTGCTTGCAAAAGTTATACACAATGCAATACAATCGCTAAATGCGATGTTATCTCCGGATAGTAATTTTGTAATACGGCATAGGTAAAATGTGGTCCAACTAAGCAACCGAATGGCATGGGGTTACCGATGATAGTTTAGCAACGTTTTGTGTCCGCGAACGGTAGTTTGCCGTTAACACCTCGCCAGTTTATCTGTACTAGCAGGTTTTCCGACATTGATCTTTTCAGAACTTTACGCCCACAGTCTGCTGCCGGAAAACCTCCAAATTTCAACAGATACCGTAACTGGATTAAGATATCTATTGAAACTGTTTTACTCACCATTTCCCCGTAGGTGGTCTTATCTTTCAAATTGTTTCCCAGAAATTTATAATCCTCCATAGATTTCATGGGAACAGTTACCGGAATGGATTGGCTGCTTTCAGCACGCGGCATTTGACTGATCATAAGGTCCAGCTTTTTATCAGGCTTGCTGAAACCGTCCCGTTAATTGCTGGACCATTTCTTCTTGGCATGCTAAGAAATTTAAATATATGGATCATTAGCCTGACCCAACATTGACTGAAAATTATAGCGCAATGTTGTCAAACATTGTGAGGTGTTTGCCAACTCCACACACAACCTCTCAGCGTTTGGCATTTTCGAATCATCCGATTTAAATCACTTTTTACCTCCCCTTATGTGGTGACACGGATGTCGGAGTGCAACACGTAAATCATGTTGATGTAAATTGCGAGCTGAAAGCAATTACAAGTATTGTTACGCATACTTAAACTCCTGAGTCATTGCAGGTTTTGGTAGTTCTGATTATCTTTCCATGAAATCCGCTTGTGACAATATCGATGGTGGTGTTAGTGAATTATCCAAGTCTACAAACAGCGTTGGTTTTTCTCTGACGTTCATCCGATTCTTTTTGAATCAGATGAAAAACGTTTTGCTTTCCTAAAAAAAATGGTTTATATTATAAAATAAACGTATCGTTGCCTCTAAACGGACACCTGCATACAAACAATTGCATCCATTGATGGAAGTTTACTTTTTTCCCAATATAGCCTGCAAACCACAGGCTCCGGTATATGTTCCTGAATGCAAAACTGCACTCAGCAACAATTCTGTATATTCGTGCATCATTAAATTTTGAATTCGGCGGCGGTGAAAGCTTTTGCGTAACAATACGCTCAACTTCGGCTGTCGAGCTTTGCACCCAGTGAACTTTGTTGCCCCCAGCAACCCAAGTGTTTGGTACAATTGCAACAGTATTGTCAACCAAAAAAATCTACTACTATGAACATCTATGTGAGAAAAAAGATGTAGTCAGAACTTGATGAAGAACAGCACAAACATTAGCAATTGATCTGACCTTCATTTCCTTTAATTATGTAACCCTGGGATGAATACCCAGTCGTCTTCATCCGGGAGCAGAATACCTTCAAACTGTATTATCTTACTGTTCACAATTAGATATTGATTTGTACAATGCTACACCGAAAACTTTTACCATGAAAAGACGGCAGCGCTTTCACTTAGTAGTCATCAACATTTAAGAACGATGAAATCAAAAAATTTTCACCATTTATCTGTTTGACGACTGACGGACGATTTTTAACCAAAACTGCGTTTATTTGAAAGATACTCCCAGTCCTTTTTGTAGCAAAGTGCACATCTTTGGCTTGATTGCTGTTCCTCCTCTGAAATGTGACTCTCGTTTTTACCATTCTCCTCCTGTTCTTTGACCTTGTTTCCGCGCTTTATGTCCCGAGCGGTTATTCCAACCTCCAGCACTGCGTCCTACTAAATGCTACCCGCATGAAAAACGTTTGCATTGATGTATTCCCCATACCAACTAACCTTCAGTACGCCATCAAATGAACTTCGGCCGTGATGGGTGGCAACTCAGTGCTGGGTCGGACGAGGATAGGGAACTCGCGGAATAACGGTGGGTAAAGCGAATCATCTTCCGGAAAAAGGAGGTGTATATTCTTTGTTTCGAAATATACCAGGCAACCGAGGACTAATCTAGAAGTGAGTGGGTCTCTAATTTATCGCTTGCCGAGATCTACGATTAGACCTTGGTGCTGTAAAACGTCTAGGCCAAGCATGGCGTGAGGAACCCGAGTGACCATGAAAACCCGGGGTAGGACACTTTTTAAACCTAGGTCTAAGGTCAGTAGCCGCTGCCCATAGGTTTGCACATGGGTGTCGTTGGCTGCTTGTAAAGTCAGTGCTGCTGAGTTGGCAGCATCCTGTTAGGTAAACGGGATTATACTGACTCGCGCCCCGGTAACCACCGGCACATCTTCAAACGACAGATCGTGGATATAAGGCTAGCGCCGCGCCAACGACCTGGTACATTCTGAAGCCCTCATTGGTAAGTTTGGGATGGTAAAGACCTGATGAACCTCGATGGTTTCTTTCCCAGTGTGGTAATTACGAGTGAGGTATTTTGTCCTCCCAAATTATGCTCGGATGCATTTTCCAGGAATGCCACAGCCTGGATCAAACCATGTGGAGTTTCCACCTGAATAGGTTTAATTCTCAAGCGAACCGTCCCACGCTTAACCCGTCCAATAGTGCAGATGGATTTTGCTACATCTCTCACGGTATCCTCTGCCACCATCTACTCGCTCAAAACTTAAATTGTTGTGTAGCAAAGGGTGATGTCGACCATTGCAGTTGTCTTGACTACATTTGGGTCTGTTGGACATAATGACTGCTCGGTGAGTGTCTCTCAAGCACACAAGGCGAGACCGTCTTCTTAGGCACTAACCAACGAAACATCACTTTCATTCCCAAATTTTCTGTACAGTCTTAAAGCATGTGAAGATCTGAATACAGCTGGTTCTTAATCAGCTTGGGTGGTTCATATGAAATTAGATTGGTGCTCGTCCAGTTGTGTGGAAGGTGGGGACCCCAGGATCCAGATGGCGCAAAGGTTCTTGATGGTCTGACCGTTCTGGTGTTTTATCTCACCATTTGACCGAATCTACTGTTTGTTATGCGAGACTGGCAGCTTATGGAATTTTGGGAATTCATTAAAAGTTGCTTCCCTGTTCCTTTTCTTGATCCTATTGGCTTCGGTCTCCCAGGCTGTCTGAAGTTCGGCATACAAGCAACTGACTACTGATTCCAGCGTATGTAGTGCGTCCAAGTACGAGCGATACTCGAGGTATTTGAGGGCAATGCTGCAGTTCTGCTTCTTGACAACCAAGTTCGACAGAGACCTGGTGTCGCCTCTGGTGCGTCTTGCTTCTGCAAGCACTCCGTCAATCATGTTGCGTGATACTCTGAATGGCTGACCTAACAGAACTTCCAGTGTGTTACTTGCCCTTGGGTAATCACTTCCGGGTCGAGAATTGCCCACAGTATTCCACATGTTTTTGAAAATCCCTCCCAATCCACAATTGTTCCATTTGACATAACTCTCTTCTTGTGTTGCTT
>UZAN01045587.1:21125-31961 GCA_900618425.1 Echinostoma caproni
AACATTACGAATCAATCGTGTTTTGTTTTGGGATTCGTATTGATTTTGGCTACGCGTCGCTCAATTGCGATTTTCTTGACGTCCACGCACCCTCGTATGGCTTCTTTGGTTCTCCGACGACAATAGTGCAACAAGAAGAGGAACCTCCTCCCTGCATCGGTTGTCTTGCATTTGACGAAGTTTTCTATTGGCAAATAAATTGGCAGTACTTCTCGGGGTTGCCATTGAATGGTGTCAGTTCGACTCTTGGCAAATCAACGTTCATGTAAGCGTATGTTGGTTTTTTCGTGACATTCTTTAATCAGAGAGAAGGTATCATGGACAATCTCAGCTCTAGGTGTCGTTGCACTGTTTTCAAGGGTCTTTTCACGCTTTGCCTGTTTTATCTGCTGTCTAGCTAATCTCAACTCATGCTCTAGTTCAGAAACCCGCAATCTAAACATATCAATATCCTTAACATCTGATTCAACACATGAAACAGCACTGGCAGGATTGACAGACCTACTATATTTAAAAAAATAAAACTGACCCATAGCTATCCCCTCAAGGGACTTGCAGGGCTAATTCTTGTTGGGTTCCAGTATCCTTGTTTCCTCGTCTTGGCAGCTTGGAAATAGATTTCTCGTTTGATTCCAACTTGAGTACTGTACTTCAACCAAATCGCAGTCGAGTAACGTGTAGCCAAAATCGATACGAATCCCAAAACAAAACACGATTGATTCGTAATGTTCTGAGGTACTAGATTAAAGAAACCATTACGAAATGTACAACGAANAACGAGAGCCAGCAAGTCGATCAGGTTCTCCGTCCACGCCAAATTGAAATTTGGCGGGCATTGAGTCAAAAGACAAACAATTATATATGGGTGTTTGTGAGTGAGAATACGTCAATAAACAAGCAACGCAAGTACAGAGATTCTTCACGTGTAGTCATTAGGATTTCGGCGGAATTAGAAACATAAACTCATGGAATACATTTTGGGTCGGCACTCATGCGAGTTTCGTGTGGTATACAGTCTTATATCACCGGAGCAGCACTGATTTGTGAGAAGAATTTAATTTTTGAAATATTTACTGCTGTTCTTAGAAGAGGTACAGACCTTGCTGTAGATGTTAATGCTATACCTTTTCGGTCCCATAAGTGAAGTTTGCCACTAAACCTAACCGACTGTCTAAAAGTCTTGAAGTCCTAAATTATTACACTGGTGAGTGGCTATCCCCAGTGGTCCCGGATCTTAATAGTTACCAAGGTTTCTTCTGGTCCTATCGTCCTGGTCAAGGCTCCACCGCGGCGAACGTTGGATAATAAGAGTGAGTCCACTACCTGTTTGTATAAGAAGGTTATCTGAAATTAGATAAGAGTAGAAGAGGGGATGCAGTATTTACATGCAGTGTGACACAGACAATTTAGGACAATCTACAAAACACGATTTCCCTCATGAGACAGGGAGATATTTATCGTTCAGGGATTAGACCAACAGAGAGGTCTAGACTTCGTTTAAAAGCGGCTTTCATGAAGACATTAACAACTTCTTAGGGGAGGCTTTTCCAAAGCGCAAAGGGTGTGTGGGGTGAAAAAGCACTTTCGGCCTAGTGTACAGTCACGCGGTTTGAAGAGTTTCATGTTATGCCCACAAAGATTATCCATGCTAGTGAGCAAGAAGAAGTCATCGACCCATCGTCGAACTTAAAGAGATTGTACAGTAGGAAGATGTCACTTCGTATCCTGAAGGTTTCGAAGGGGTACAAATTCAAGAAGGAAAGGTGTGTAGGGTAAGGGGTGGATGATAAGCCATGTCGCTTTTTGTCGCTCTCCGTCGTAAACGTTCGAGGACCGTACATACGCTGACCAGGCGGGAGAGAGCAGTTTGACTACCGTATTCAAATAAGGGTTAAATATGCGTGCTATAGAGAATTTGAAGTCATCTCTATCTATTGTGGTGAAAGAATGCTTTAGGAAGTTTATTAAACATAATGTGGATTAACTCGCTTTTTGTTGGTGATAGAAGAACGAGAGTGAACTGGTCAGCCAGAAACCGAGAACCTTATGATGTTCTACACTCTTCATGGTAGATAAAGCACTAGCCCTGAAAGTGTGTACAGAGTCTTTCCCAAACTACATGCGGACGCATTTGTCATCTTATTTCAGAAGGTTCCAGTCCGTAGACCAGTCTTTGACTGCGTTCATTGCTGATTGAACATTCATAGGGTCGGTGCTGCTGATGGTCACATCCTCAGCGCACATTGCGACGTTGATTTCGATCCTATGACAGGTCATTATTATATATAAGGAAGAAAAGGGGGCCAAGATTGGAGCCTTGTGGGACTCCGGTAGAAATGGATGCATATGAGAGCGATTAAATTATACGGACCGAGAAGATGTAGTTCGTGAGGAAGTCACGAAGTAGGGCAAAGAGTCTGCCAGTCAGGCCTTATGACTCGGGCTTATAGGATAAGGGAGCTTGGGGGACCCGATCAAAAGCCTTCTCAAAGTCAATGAAAATCGCGTGGGAAAGAAAACCATCATCATGAGCTTGAATTAAGCTGACCATGGCAGGTAGCATATTGGAGATGCAGGATCTTCGAGGGAGAAAGCCATGTTGGGTTTAGGAAAGAAGTTGGTTGTCTGATAAAGGTTTCAGTATTGCTCTTTTTGCAACTCGTTCGAAGATTTACTGGGCACGCTAGTCAGGGTGATGGGGCTATAATTACTGGGGACGTGCCCGTCTCCTTTTTTAATTTGGGGGTACGATGCCCCTCTTCTGGAATGAAGGGAATATTCCTTCATCTTGGCCCTTATTGAAGAGGGTGGTATAGTAGGGGGCAAACACTGAGGCGGTTTCTTTTGACACTCGAGGTTGTATGTCATCTGATCCCATCGAAATACTAGGATTCAGTAAGTCAAGGAGTGTTTAGGTTTCTCCAGAAGGGATAATGAAGTGTTCTCAAGTGGGAGGGCATCAAGTGGGGCAAGATTGGGGTGGAAAGCGACAGGAGGAAGTTAAAGGTGGTTTCATACCTGAGCAGAGGAGGTTACATGAGAGCAGCCAGGAAGCTTAAGGTCTGGTGCAGAGGAGATTGATTGCCTTTTAAGGCGCAGTAACTTTAATAAAAATCTGGGGTTGTTTCTAACACGAAAAGGGATTGCTTTCTGTTGCCTTTTGCAGAATTTCCGAACTCTGTGTTTGCTTAGGTTTCGGATTCGCTTGAACTGAAAATCATCTATATGGAGTCCAGTGCACCCTATTCTAGCGAATGTGTTCTGAACTAGGACTAGTGGGGCACGTGCAACGACCCACCAGTTGAAATTCCGAAGGAGTCTAATTTATTGTACATTATGTTCTTGCTAACGACCGGCTGCCAGTGGACGATATAGAGGTACTGAATCCATTAGAACAAAGTGATCATGCTACGATCATGTCCTTGTGTTCATCACTAAAAAGGTAGACCAGGGCGCAACCTCTACAGGGTAGATTATGAGAAGTTTAACAAAGCTCTAGAAGCACGTGCCTGGATAGCGTCGGTTGATGAATAATGGCGTAGAATAGTGAATAATGTGCAACTGACAATACACGACCTAGGGCCTCATCGCAAAGTCAAACCCAAAAATGGGAAAAGAACTTGGCTTAAGTTCAGGAATCAATAAATGATCAGCTTGTAGCGATCATCATGTAAAAGATACCAGTTTACTCAAACGTCTGAAGATTTCGAGTCTTACAAGACGCTCAGAAGCGACTGTATTGATCGATCTGTGAAAATCCTTCCTGTAAAGCCCAGTCATTCCATCTCGATTCCATATTTCGTGAACTTTACGTTCCATCCACCAAACATCATCCGCCTCACATACATATAGACATTTGACGTTCCGCTCCCCTTGTATATTTTTACATCAATTCTACCATTTGACCTTGTTTGTTTATCTGCTTCAATTTTTATCCTACTTGTTTTAATCGCGACTTGAGCGCTCACATTGGGCTCATTCATGTGAAGCGTGACGGTGAGCGTGCTATTCTTACCCAGGCTCATTTTCTTCCATTCAGATTTGTTGAATTACGCTCACAGTAACACTTGGATTTTGTTTTCAAGTTGTTTTGAGAGCACTTTGAGGTTTGTACAGTTTTTATTTGCTTATTCGATCGTTTAATAATGCAGTACCGTAGAAATTTGCCGGATCGTTCGTTTTGTTGACGCCTTGGGATCCAATTTCGGCTACGCGTCGCTCGTTGATCTATTTGAGAGTTACAAGCGCTGCACTACTTTCCAACGTGCGGACTGAAGGGCCTGTTAGTTCAAGCTATGAGAAAAGGAAAACCTTAAATTGCTCTATCGACGTACAGCCCAGACTAGGTCAGTTACGACTAGTATCACCACAATGAAGATTGAAAAATTGGAGCTTCTTCCAACGTGGAAGCTGCGGAAGCTTTAGCAGAGCCCTTCAAAACCGTATTCGTAAGTGACCCACTAAACGTGGAACAACAGCCAGCCGACTCTGTTTTACCTAATCCAACCGATATCCTCTCCGTCATAAATTCTGACAAGTCACTTTCGAGGCCAAACTACGTATTCCTCGCCGGAACATATCTCCGGGCAAGGATGGCATGCCTGCGGTACTTTCAAAAACTGTACAGGGGTTCTAAATGCCGCTCACACAACTGTTTACAGTAATTAATGATAAAGGAAAAATCCCATGTGGTTGGAAAACAAGTGGTAACTCCGATATAAAACTCGGGATTCCGCACAAACCCAGAAAACTATTGTCCGGTAGCCATTCTTTCAAAACTTTCCAAAGTAACGGAAAGCATATTAGACAAGTCAAGTGAAGTCAAAAGTGCACTTTATTCATCCAGTGTGGATAGAATTTTTAGTGAAAAGAATGTTATCGTTTTTGCTTTGGTATGCGCTCTTTTAAAAGTGAGCTTAGAGATGTGAAAAATAGTTACATAGATGATAATGAATAGAGCACGGAGAACGCGTAAAAAAAGAAAGAAAATCCGACGTGAAAATTTACATGAGACTGCGTAAATTTGTTTGATACTCCTTCCCTAGAAACTAACAAACGTGAAAGATAAAGTGCAACGGGATTGTGAAAAGCAGTGGTACGAATATATAAACGTTTAAATTTATTGCGGGATACAGATGTTTAAATGGAGCTAGAAAGGGCTGTGTGTAAGGGATGGGACGCATCGGACAAGATGGAGTCACACAGACGGTCACACGCATTCATGCGTTGGTTGACAATGGAATCAACCAGCTCCTGGGGGCAGGTCAGGTCACAGGACTTGCGGCTGATGACTCATTGAGTCCAGGTTCTTGCACCGTGAGCGCACTGTTTGCCTACGAATGCCTCGACAATAGCGGATCCTTTATGAGCCGCTTTGTGGGCCCCTGGATGCCGACTTGGGCACCTTTCTGGATCAGTTGTCACTTCCGCAGCTGATATAGTTTATTGCTGATAAAGGGGTACCTGTAGAAAAAGAAATAATTAGTAGTGCCTACAGTCCAGGTATGCACCTAGCTGAGCGGTTAATGGGGTGAAGCAATTGTATACCCTAGACGGTTTCCTAGTTACGGATGGGTTCGGATATACTCGGTAGAGTACAAATGGAGCCTATAAAGTATTTATAATAATATGTTAAGTGAGAGGTAGTGGAAGGTAAGGTAAGTGGAGGCATTTCGAGAGGTCCTCGTTTGAGCTGATTCAGTAGATCATAGGGTCTGTCGTCCGAGCTGCCCGCGTACTCTTCCAGTCATCTGTGATTCCGCGTCTCCTGTGTTCAACTTTCAATTACACACACGTTCAGACACGCTCACGGGAGAATCTCACAGACATCTTCCTGTTTATCCACAAACTTAAACCCGATGGCTTCCAGATTACCGGAGCATCGGGTCATATGTTGGTAATATTCGTCAGGAATCTATCTGGCTATCAAGCCTTCTGAGCCTATCTGCATTTTGTAACATCTCTGACCCTATCAGATTCCAAGCGCACGACGCATTAGCTGCAGTCCACCCAGGGCCCAGCTAAACTCGGTTAGGAAGATGGTGGTTGGGATGTTGCCCCTCTGTTCCCTCATCTACCAGACCGAGCTGCAATCCGTTATTGGTCGGAAAAGGTGCGCGTCTTTTTTCCATTTGAACCTCTACCCACCGTTTGTTGTTCTCTCTCCTCTCTTTCTCTCTTTCAGGTTCAAAGGGGCACAGGGTCAATGCTCAATCAAAGAAGTGAATGCCTCGGTGAGTCGTAATTGGGTTTGTTGTCCCCAAATTCGCTCACTACAGGTCCTCCACCACTCACCTGTCGAGATCCGGTGGAGAGGATCACACACTTTACCGGGTTACTGTTTGTTTGTGAGGTATGGACCTATCAGCTTCCTGTCGCCGTTAGATCTCACACACGTGCTGGTGAGAAGTACACATGGCACTTCCCGTCCTCACCTGTCTCCTTTGGTTTTCGTAAGGCTTGAACTACTTACTTACGAAGGAAAGTACTTTATGGCGAGATGCTTTTCTTCACCTGCTCAGGGTCAGCGACCTAGGACGTCCAACGGAGAATGAAGTATACGGTCCCAGGTTGTTAGTCATATTCATAGTCGGGAAGTATACCAGACCATGCCTCGTCCAGAAAGCCCCAAGGCTACGAGCAGCAACCACTTGCTGTGGTAACCGGTTCCACGCATTATTCACTCCATGCGAAAAGAACTGGGCTCTAATACTCCTTGTTGCCCTGGGCTTTTCCAATTTTTATCCGTTGCCCCTAGAGTTGGTGTTGTGGCATAGGTGCAGCAAAGGTGTTTCCGTTACCGAGGCGCCGGTCAGCTGCTTGAAGGCCTCGATGAGGTCACCTCGTATTATCCTTCTCTTGAGGGAGAACAACTTTATTCTCCTGAGATTCTCACTGTACGCAACGCCACACATGCCTTCTATGACCCACGTAAAACTTCTTTGTACTTCTTTGTTAAGCACAACACCCATTGAATACCCGCATGCATCGACCAGCCACACAGATCATTAAAAAGAGCAATGAACCGAAGAGTTCTTTTCTGTTACTCATTTACAAGCTTCTACATTAACATATGATCACAAGGTGGCAACAAAAGTCATGATTTACAAAATAAACCGGGGTGAGGGAGGGGGTTACAGGGTTGTAATCACTTGTCTAAGCAGATTACGTAACACGGTCATTCAGTCATCGTTTGATTTTCTGAACAAAGGTCAATTACATCATACTGTCGGGCCATGGCATACTCAATACGTGAACGATCCGTTTTTGTTTGCACAGTTTGGGGTGGTGTATACGAATCGCTACCGCCTCGGTTGTGCAAAGCATAATCTGGCGCAATTGTTTGGTCAGATTAATCGGGGTTCTGTATATGTCCTTAAATGACCTTTCAACATCTACCGTATGCCCCGTGTTGACAAGATGTTCCACAATTGAGGTTCGAATGGCTTTTGATAGTCCTTTACTCAGCCAGGCCGGGTGATGCTCTTGAATCCGTCTAGTCAACTGCTGACTGGTACGACCGATATAGCTGGCTCCACAGGAGCAAGTGAACTGATAGACACACAGAAAAGGTGGACAGTGGCAGTTGACCCTTGAGTCTCTGAGCAATGGCCGGATAGGACGAGTAGAATATTTCCAGTTCAGCCGCGTAAAAAGTAGAGTTTGATGCTCTTGAGAGTCGCCTTTCGCAGAGTTCACTAATATCATCGTTGACAGAGAGCAGATTGCTTACTAATCGTTTCTTAGGAACGGTGTACAGTTGGTTCTTTTGTCTTTTCGTTTTCATATATTCTTTGATGAACTTGTCTGGAAATCCGTTCTGTCGCAAAGTGCTTTTACGTTTATCTAGCTCACTTGGCAATGTTTCGTCGGAACAAATCTTATGTTCTTTAACCAACCTTTCCGTTGTTCGTGAATTGTTCGAGAGGCGACTTTCAGAGTATATAACTTGTGATGATACTTTATTGTAGAAGCTTGTGAATGAGTAATAGAAAAGAACTCTTCGCTTCACTGGTCTTTTCATTTATCTATGTGGATATTTCAAGACCTTCAATTATCCGAGGATTCACTGACGTTGAAGATGCTCAATGGTTCTTTGAAATTCAGCATCAGACTTGAGGGAGCGTGAACGTTGATGGCATTCTATGAGGAATGTTTATGGTTGAATCGATATCCGAAGGAATTTCGGAAAATCTTAAGACGAAGCCAGATCTGCCCGAATACGAGAAATTTGAGAAGACTTTGCAAGGATTGTTTCGAATCTATCCAGTCACGAGCCGATGACTTGACGAGAAGCGTAATACAGAAATAATCTGCAGTGGACAATTTATCTGAGAATATGAGGAATCATTTCGTGACATACATCCAATGTAATCAAAGATAGAATTGAGAAGAAGCGGTTATCCTTGATTTTCTCACTGAATGAACGAGCAGCTTGTGCGAACTTTCCCAACAATCCTGAAGTATACATTCACAAATTGTCGGATGTGATTTTGACCAAAGATTAGTCAGAAGTTCTATTGCTCGGAATAAAATTCTGCGACCATCGTCCACATGATCAGCGAATTGAAATCGAGACACAATTTAAAAACCGGATAACCCAAACCCAAAATCTACAGCCAACATCTTCCCTGCATTTGGAAAATTTCAAATCTGCTATGCTAAATACATGCTACGCATATCGTCAAAAGAGGAACACTGTCACCGGGCTCTTAACAACGTTCTGGACACGTGGTTGAAGTGTGAGGATCACAAATACTCAATCAACCGTACGCAGTGTTGGAAGCCAATCCCATCCGCCGACAACACAACGAACTGGACGCTCGATTGGCAAGAGCCATATTCGTCCTGTGCAACTGAACTGAACTGAACTGAAAACATCACCGCGACGCATTTAAACAACTATATCAAAACAAGGAACTAGTGATTTCGAAGGCTGAGAAAGGTGCTGGAATAGTACTGATGAACAGAACTGATTACATTAGAAAAATGGAAGCAATTTTGACTGACAAGACCAAATTTCAACAACTGGACCGGGATAAAGATAATACAGACTCAATTAAAAAACAACTAACGACATTGCTGAAGAGACTGCAGAGTGAGAACCATGTCACAACGACGGAATTTGAAAGCCTAAAACCTCAAGGCTCAGTTATCCAACGTCTATACGGCCTACCTAAAGTACATAAGCCGAATTGTTCTCTAGGACCGATACTTTCAATGTCAGGTTCTCCGTNAGGTAGGCCGTATAGACGTTGGATAACTGAGCCTTGAGGTTTTAGGCTTTTAAATTCCGTTCCAGAACCACTCTACGTACCTCATTTTTTACCTTCAGGGTGATATCCTTATGGAATGCCCTTTCAAAAGAGATAGTCAGCGCCCCCAGTAAGGCGGTCTTCAAACTTCGTCTTAAGCGCCACTTAGGTTTATTTACTCTACCTCAATAAAAGAAAAACACATTTTCAATTATATAAGAGTTCGCAAGTCTTCATTTTATTTCTCGCCTCGAGCGGGGAATCCCAATAGTCCCTTTTCAGTACTCTCTGTTCTAGAAGTAATTCAAATCAAAAGAAAACACAGATACCTTTCAAGGACCCGGGNGAACCCGTGAATCACTTCAAGACTTCAACTGAAAATGTTTGGCCTTTCCTCACCTTGGCGGTTCGTTCCAACTGGTTGCGTGAATCTTGCTCTCTGGTTAAATCGTAAAATTTGAAGGTTTTATTGTGTGAAACCAACTGTATTGCGGTTTTACTTTGCCATTATTCTTCTATAAGTGTGGTTATACGGTTTTTGCACTGTTTTCCAGTGTTTACCGTTTTTCGAAAAGGTTTTAGCCATTTCCAATTTTTGTTTGTACGAAATTTGAATTATTTCAGATTTCACACGTGTTCAAGTATATTTTGTGATCCACTCTCTGTCGCTCTCAACCTTGCTATCTATATTAAGATGCCTAGAGCCGCCTTTCCATGCTTGAATGAGCATTTCGGAAAGCGGGTAGTAAAAGGCATAGAATGCGAGGTTTGCGGGAGTCGGGCACATGCAAATTGCTCTGGGATTACACCAGAACGATATAATCTGTACTGCAAAGACCCAGGATTACAGTGGGTATGCAGATCTTGCCTAAACATTGCAAAAGAAGCAGTGCTTAAGACGCTTGCTAAGGTGGTACCTGCAGAGATAGCCTCCTTTATTAGCCCCGCCAAAGGGAGCAAGAAACCGAAACCGAATCCGCCGAAAACGTACGCGGATGCAGCGAAAGCCAATGCGGACCCCACAAATCGGGGTTGCAAGGTGACTAGCAAAGGGAAGACAGCAGTCGGCTCTGCTGTATCGCAAGTAGTCAGGACGCCCATTACCAAGGCCATTAGGGTTGAGCCTTTTGGCAAAGGCACGAGTAAACCCATTAGGGTAAAGGAAAACATCCTTGATGACCTAGAAGGTCAATTAAAGGTGATCAGTGATCGACCTAGATCACTGAAAGCAGGCGGAGGCGGCCCAACTGGGTTTCAACGATCCCTTTTGATTCTTAACACCGAAGAGCCCCTGGTTAAGGAAACGAAAGCCCGTCGGGATATAGACGGAAGAAGAGTGCTAGATATCCTGAAGATAGCTAGCATGTAGAGGTGTATACTCAAGAGGGTTCATAGAGTAGGTGCCTGGAGGCCGCCTGTTAATGGTGAACCCTGAGCGGCTAGGCCACTTTTAGTGGAAATCGCCGACAAATCCAGTAGGAATCAACTACTGGCCGACTCTGGGAAAATATTCCACGTAACACGGGGTAGGTACAAGATAACCCCGAATGTTCCTAAGGCTCTTAGATTGCAGGGTGTTAGA
>UZAN01045588.1:0-10884 GCA_900618425.1 Echinostoma caproni
TAAACGAAGAGTTGAGGTCCGCGGATATCTTCGCTAATTTCGTAAATGACATTACAATGTGTTTCAATCGCGACTTAGGTGGATTATTTCGCTGTTACCGAATGTGCCAAAGTTGGGGAATGCATTTGATCCATGATACGCAGAATTATAACTCCAAAACCTGGACCCAAACTTAAATAGAACGGTATTCATAGTCATTTAGCATTGGCTAAATCACCCATTACCGAGGCCATAATCGGTAAGTGTGCATTCTTCAATTAAACTCAGGGTATAGGTCATATGGTATCTTGAGCTGCGAACGCTATTACCTTTTAGAAGTGGAATAAGTGATTTTTTTAACATTATATTCATTATTATGATATCGTTATTGTATGCAATGTATACGCGACACATTTAGCCACTCTAATTCTACCTACAAATATTTGTACATACTTAAGCATGTAAGCATATAATATTATGATATTATATCACGTGCACCTCAAAAAGACCATGAAGCTTCATGGCGTTTCTGAGTTGTAAGTTTATTTATTTGATAACCGTTAGTTACATTTTCTGCTATATACATTTTAATATATTTTAATTAAATTTTGATGTAAACATTATTTCTTTTTCAGATGCCGTTCACAGGCACAACTTCCTGGGATTTAATCGTCAGGATGCAAAACGAAAAGTTCAACGCTTCATTCAAAAACTTCGATAAACACAACGATTTTGTACACTATATTCCTTTTTTGAATAACCAACAAACTATTTTTATAATGCACTTTTCACTACCTAGAATTGATTCGATCGATTCAGAGGCATTCTTTATGTTTTTCGGGGCGTGGGCTAATGGGTATAGAAGTATAGGCAGGCTTATAGGGTTACGTTAGAAAAATTCGCCAGCTTCTATTTTGAGAAGGGAGCAGAACCCTAGGAGATCAGTGGGAGCAGGTAGGAGACAATGGAATATTATGCGCATCATGTAAGGCTAGATTAGTTTATTTCGAAACGCACGGATTCGGTTGTTAAGGTTCGAAAAATTGCCATTCCTAAAGGTCGTTCATTCAGTCCGGGTTAAAGTGCGAAAAAACGTGTGCCGTTTTCGCACTCTGGGCGCAATGGAGTCGCACTCTGTGAGCACTTTTTCTGGCAGGGTTCCTAAGTTTATTGGACATTATTTTAATAATTATTTTCTTTATGACTTAAGGCCGAGAACTGAATCAATTTAGGTAATCTACTTTTGTGGGAAAATCTAAATAATTCGGGGCAGAAAACCGAACAGCGGTTTACGGAGTTACTGGGCTTTATTTTCGTCCATAGTAATCAGGAATTTTCTTTGTGTGTTGATTCAAAATATTACTTATGCTAATTCTTTCCTAGATGATGCAAAGTTATGATCTTATTTAAACTGGTCAATTATTAATATTAGTATTTCGTCTGAATTAATGCTACTAAACTGCGGGAACAGCGAAATTGATCTCCTAGAGTGTGTGCTAAAATAGAAGTTTTTATAGACTTTTTAGGCGCAAAACTGATGCATGTGCATATAGTTTGCTCTAATATTTGCTTCTTGTGAAGAATCTTTGGATTTATTGATATGTTTACACATTTATCAATGGTATAAAGGAATCCATACATTTTACTGACAATAACAAAAATAAATAATTTGCCTATCGGTGCTACAACACTTCATATCATTAAAATTGTGGAATTAAATTGAGGCATGCGCATTTTTTTCATGATTTTAATCCAGAATACCGGAGTACTGATTGACTGTACAGGTGATTTCGTCCTTTAACAGTATTCTTTTGACTTAAAATGAACCCAATACTCGAAAATTACTTACAAAAAAGGCAAAAATAATTTAAAGAGTAGAGCTCATTAAAAACAAGATTTGAGAGGGGTACGGGTGGGTAAATTCATGCCTAAAAAGCTTCATCACCATGGAAAAACCCTTGCCCGTGGTTAAAGATGGACACTCAAAGTCAGCGTTGGAGATCAATTCCGTCGCACCATATTTGTACCCACTCTGGCGGCTTCTGATTATGATTTCATACATAAGCGTGTTCATGTTACTTATGAGTAGTCAGTAAATAATTGTGACCTTTGATCAGAGGGGACTGTCCTTCATCTTAGCCGTGGAATGGGATTCACGGACATCTAACATTGGTGGATTTCACCTATTACGGAGACGGTAATAGGTAAGTATAAATATACATAACTCTATCAAAAATAGATATATTAATGTTGCATATACACATATATATTACTTATGTAATTGTGCTATATTCAAAGTCCATCTCACTAATGTGATTATGCTTGTCAGTATTATCCTGCGATTTTAAGGTTATTATTGTTTTCGAGATACTGTGCGCAAACCTAATTTCCTTGAATTCAGTCGACAGGATGAAAAGAAGAT
This sequence comes from Echinostoma caproni, assembly GCA_900618425.1. NCBI lineage: Eukaryota > Metazoa > Platyhelminthes > Trematoda > Plagiorchiida > Echinostomatidae > Echinostoma > Echinostoma caproni. The sequence continues at coordinate 2,402 of UZAN01045588.1, forward strand.
AACTCAACGATTTGTGAAAAAATACGAGGACCACCAATCGGGAATGCTGTTTTGTACAGCTTTTCACTTCTTGGTATAATTTATAAACCTTTATTGCATTATCTTTAATTATTGAGGATTTACTCGATTTATTCTTTGTTACTAGCTGTGTTATACGACTAAAGTTTGCATTCCAACCGGGGTTTTTGGGCGTATAATCGATTGCTTCTTGGATTCTGAACATGCCTGTCTCCGGTTTTCAACACTGAGCAGCGTTGTGCTTATGTATTTGTATTGGGATTCTGGAGTTTATTTACTTCGTTTAGATCATGGGCCGGTCCTTTCATTGTGCCATATTGCGAGATACCTCGAATGCACACGACGGACTTTGTTCATCCGTTGTATTTTGTACACGGTATGGCGTTCTTCAACTTTTCGATATGGACCTTTCCATTTGAAGAGCAACTTCCTCCAGCCAGGGCCGCAGCGAATCCCCCAATATGCCGCCTATGCTTTACTTAAGATCCAACCGGAAGCACGCTTGCCGTCCGTCTAGTTTATAACCTGCGCTTGCGCATTTTGGCTTACTGTACCTTCATCAAATATTCCAGGGCTTCACATCTTGCCTGTTGAATTTCTTGAGGAGATAAGTTATTTCGTGGCCACATGCCAACGTCGAGATCCACTGGCAGCCCTGGAATTCTTCCATACATCAGTTGAAATGGTGTATGTTTGGTACTGGCCTGCACGGACGAACGGTGCACTAAAAGTAGCGAGAGTACGACCGTTTCCCAATCACCTCCTTTCGCTGTCAACCATTCTTTGATTGTTCTGTTATTGCGTTCCGACATACCGCGGATTTGTGGGTGATAGGGAGTTGTGCGTATCCTTTTGATGCCTAACTTCTGTAAGCACGTGCAGAATTCGTCATTCTCAAAGCACCGGCCTAGATCCGTTAGGATGGCTTGTGGCACACTATGATTTGCCACGATATGCTTCATCACTTCTTTGCTTATCGTAGTGGCTTTTTGATCCAGGATTCCTGCAGCTTCGAGCCAACGCGTGAAGTGTTCCATCATTATAACAATGTATTAGTGTCCCCTGGGTGACATCGGAAATGGATCCATGAGTTTGATGGACCATAACTCACCGATCTCGGATACTGGTATTGACTGAATTGGACATTGTGATGGGCGAGTATCTGCCTTGAAAAATTGGCACTTTTCACAAGCCATCACCTGGTTTGTCACATTAGTTTTCATATTTGGTTAATAAGCACATTGGAAGCATAGTTTCCCCGTAACGAATTTGAATAAAGAAGTCAAAAACACAGGTTTGCACAATGTATCCTGGATCATTTCGCTGCATCTGTACACGTGCATACTGCAGTCTATGTGATCGTTAATATATGGTCAGTAAATAACAGAATCATAGGCGGAGAAAGANAAGATTGCGGGATAATGAATGCAATAGTCCGTGGCTATCGTTTTCAACACAGTAATGCGCTCTAGGAGGTCTTGTTCAGTTTTAATCATTGTGAGAAACCGCTAATCATATTCCTTTGAGCAAGCCAACCATACTGCTCACAAATTTGAGTATGATCTCACATTAGGAAAGTAAACAAAAGTATCATTTTGGTAAAACTTGAAGTTTTCAAGACCTTTATTGATTTGATTGAGACATACTTCGGTAATATTGCCGAACTATTGCAACTGACATACATTCAAACCAAAAGGAAGAAAATTATATATATATATATATATATATATATATATTCGGTCTATTGATAACCGTGAGCTCATTAGTCGTCATACAATGTTATTTGCAAATAGGCATTTTTCAGGTCAACCTTGGAAAAGCCCCTGCATCCCAAAGACAGTACACTACACCTTCAGACTCTTCTGTTCAGTGCAGTTCAGTTTTGATAACCTTAACTATTAACCTTTGTGTGCTGGTTTTTGGTTGCTGCCTCATGAATCCCCGTTTGAATCAAGGAATTGACAGAAGATTCGAATGTTCAAGTCAATTAGTAGATGCACGATTCTCTTCCGTGGTGCATGCACGCCCAAGAAGCCTTATATTTAAAATCCAATCTNTCCAATCTACAATTACCACTCATCTCTGGTGTTGTGCTAACAGAGTTTAGTGTTGTTCTCAGTTACTGTTGCCCATCAAGAAAATGTGACAGGTGCAATTATGTCCGGGCATAACAAACGGGAATGAGGAGCAAATCCACCGAAGTCCGACTGAATTTGATTGCCGGTGGTGGATCTGGACAGATGAAATTTGTCATTGCTCCTACTGTACCTCAAAGACCCTATTAAATTGGGAAATGTTTGATCTCGTAATGGCATCTTCTGTTAGAGGTCGGGAAGATTTTTGATACCAGCAGTCTCAGGCGTTCTCTAAAACGATCTTCCAACTGATTTCCGTAATAACATTTGGATGCTTGAGTTTGCAGCGTAAGAATTTAATCACGGACTGACCGATTTTCCGATGCCATAGGTGAGTTAAATCTGGCTCTCTACGCCGCTACGCTCCAGACTGGGTGAGCCCGATTGGATGATCACAGAACGAATAAGCCAATGTTTGTCCAATCGATCAATCGATATGTCATGGACGCAATCTGATTGATTGGTGCGTCACTACGCCATTCTCGTATGCGTGATTTGTTGTATATATTTGCGTATCGATATCTAATCAAAGAATACACGCTGACCGTTGTTTGAAGCTGTGTTCTGTCTCCGCGTTATCTTTGGGAGTCGCTCGTGTCATTTGCACGTTTAGTCCGAACACAACACCGATAACATACGCGCGGGCGCAGTGTGAAGTGCCAGTTTTCTTGTAGAAAATATGCCGTTTTCTTTTCATCATCATTCAGTAGCTTTCACGTTACACACAAAATGTGAAAACGTTCAAAGTTAACCTCAACTTCTCGTACAGATGAAGTATTGGGTGTGTTAATTCCTTTTCTGCGGAATTAGAAGGACTGCCTTCCCGTGTTAAACCTGGTGACAAGTGACGCGCAAAGTCCCGGTTCCAATGCAATGCAAACCAAGACTGTCTTGTGGTACTATTAATGCGAATTAATTAATGACATGATAAATAATATACAAACCTTGATTCGTGAGGTATCTGGGTTAGGACAGTCGTTAAGGCACTTCCAGATATACATACAGATATACATCAAATAGGAATATGACAGCGCTCGGCTGTCAAAATACACCTTACAATAAAGGTGCTTCAAAAGGGGACAGCTCACTGCTGTATCAAACAGAGAATATGATCAAAATATACAGAGTCAAACAATTAAGTCCAGTCAGGCAGTGACATGAAACTCCCAAAAGGTGAGCCAATCACACATAATTAGACCTCTTCACAAACGACAGGCGTGCGTGCATGCATGCATGTGTGTGTACATGAACAGGTGACTCCCAAGGAGCCATGAAAACAGGTCACGTGCGTGGGTGGTTAAATAACGATAAATGATAAGCGGTGAACCGATGCAGAACAAGGGTAGACGGAACTAGGTCAACCAACAGTAAGGGACAATGGAGGTCACAAGAGAACTCGTGTGGTTGAAGCCACACGAGTGATCGGTGTGCAGAGACTGTGAGAACTATGCACTCGCTTGATAATGTAAGAAATCGATAGCCAGAACGGAACGAATATCAACGGGACAAATAGGAAGCGATAGAGTGCGCAATGAGACGAAAGAACACAAAATGATTCTGAGAAGAATCAACAGGGTGATTATTCCATTTCGACAGAAACCATGATGACAATATTCCTCGGCGTCACATGGGTGAAGGCTTGGATTAAACCGACCGAATGTTAAGCGGTATTTAAGAAATGAATAGAAACACAACAATGGAATAAAATAATTTGTCTGTATTACCGCACAGTTACAGGGTCGGAAATTCTCATCTAAAATGAGAACAACATCAGATAATGCTACAGGAAGTCTGTAGTTGCATGTCTAGTGACAGATGAAATACCACATTAGAAACAACGAGAACTGGTCTGGCACCTCTCGGTTGTTCTATAAGTTTGACTCTCCGTAAATCTATTTGAAGGGATTACAAGTTAACATGAGGGATGCGGACATACCCGCCTCATACGACTGGATGGTGAGAAACAAGTTGTCATGAGGATCTACAAAACTACAATGGAGAAGGTTGATGATGCATTAGTGGATGTCTTCTTTTACTGAGGTTTTGAAACTCGTTAGATGTACTTGAGAGGGCAAAAGTAAGTTGGAAGAGCTACTGTGGAAGCCAGTAACCCACTGACATCTGAGAGAAAATGGTGGATATTGTCAACAGAAAAATAAAAACGATTCAACCAAAGAAGAACTTCCAGTCTCGTAGCCTGTTGCCAGTATTCCAAGTCTGATTCATGGGCACGGTCAATGCTAATTTTGGGGCTTGACAAATAAATTAGAAACGCGACTCTAAGAAGTTGACGACTATTTTGTACTGCGAAATATCCTTAAGCGAGCGAATAGTTTCAGGTATTCTTCTCCATATCTTGGAGTAGCCGTGCTAACATAGCGTCGCAACTTTTGCTTCTAGTTCGTTCCCCACGTCAGACTTGACCCATTGACTACATATAGCCCAAGGCACAACGTACTAGACTTTGAGAAGAAATATCATATTAACACAACTCTTTTATATTATGAAGTATTTGAGTGGAGATGAATCTTACCAAACGACTGTTGTGGTTGACTTCATATTGCTTTTGGTGGAAGCCATTACTGCCATGTCATGTTGTCGTTAAATTGCCTCATGGTAAAAGTAGACGGACCATTTATTTGAAGCATTGAGTTCCCTTTATCCATTTCATCAAAAACAGAAAGAAGACAGTAAAACGGGGAAAACACACTGCTACACGGACTTGGAAATAATCGATTGTTAAATAAGAAACTGACGAAGTTCACGGATATGAAAGTCTACGATGCTTGTTCGAATGTACGGCTGTTAAGATTTGCAGAGGCCATAGCAATCAAGCGCCGAAAGCCCCTACTCTGTCACCAGAAGGAGGTCTACATCAGTCTGGCGTTGACCACATAGGCGGAACAATGTTAGGTTGTCATGACCTGTGATATATAAACTTTTTTTTCCACAGTAAGCACCAGATGAGATGCAGCGAAATGATTCCGGAATTAAATCGTGCTTGTAGTATTGTGTTCTTTGTTCGATATCTTGAATGTGAGAGGTTCAATGAAGATTAGCATCCATAAAACACCCCAGGTATTTAATATACCTTAACTTGGATTTTGGTTCAGAGCCAATCGATACCGGTTCAGATGGGAAAGAAGAGCGTGGTAATGTAAAGAGACATTCGAAGGTAGGCACGTTCATACGCGTGAGCTTAGCTATGTTAGCCGCAACGCTCTACTGCAAAATGAACCACTGACCTCGACTCTAACAGTAACAGTAACAGTTATCCCCGTCCAGAATTGATGCCCTGTGCCAACCACATCCACTGAATTATCCTCGGAAAATTTCACTACTATCTGCGTTGCAGTCAACGCATAAATGCACACACACACACACACACACACACACATGCTTGCACGGATCCGAGGCAGACTGTGTGCGCATACGCATGTGCACCAGCGCTTGATTCAAGCTACGCCAAACTCTAAGCTAACGAACTGCAATCTTTAACTACTGATTGCGTTCGCCAGATACTTTTCCCGAAGGAAATTTCGTGCCATCATCTCCTCGTGGTTTTCCGTTCGACAATCGCTCTGTGCTGCTGAACAGTTTACTGAAACAACTAATGTGGTTTTCAATTTGTGCTGACCTATGGAAACAATTTTTGTTCACACTGGTCGAGTTGGCTCTCTGCTGCTAAAGGTTCTCAGGAGACAAAAGGAACAAGATTTACCAAACAACCACTGTCAAACAGCTAACGTTGCAAATCGGAGCAGAAATCAAAAGACGGAATGCTTCATTTGGAAAGCAAGTTCTGGTAGCTGAAGATAGAAGACGTTTATGGTAAGGGTTCAGATTGCTGTTGGGACCGAAGAAATTGCCAACAAACAAAACTATTGCCATGGACAGCTTTAGTGCTGCATTCATTTACTCTTCAAATGATTTTGTCTCCATACCACACAGATCGCTTATCTCACGTATACCAATAACCCACGAGGTCTATAATTTTCTCAAAACTGCAAAAATCACGAGTGCAGTTGGCCCCGAAGGTCCACCTTCGTCTATGCTCAAATATGGCTCTGGTTCACGGAGGCGTTCGCGTCCTGATGTGTTCTGCCCCGACGTACGACCGACACAAACCCCAACAATACGAGGGAGAGAGAGCATGCGATACACAAATGTGAGTGGGTAAGTCGGGCTTACACGAACGAAGTGGTGATGCACCAATCAGATCGCGGTCTTCATAATCCGATTGGTCGAGCAGACGACTGCCTGATTCGTCCTAATAATCCAATCCGGAGTCGACTCACCTTTGGCGTTGCGAGCGTGCTTGTGGTGTGACACTGATCCAGTGCGCGGCTTGATATATATCAAACCGGGAGACATGCATCTGTTGACTATCAACGGTCGGAAGCGTCCAAGGGAACCAATCCAAATGCAGTGGTGTCATAAGGGGACACCGTGGAACGTCAGTGCATGTATGTGGGTGTAAAGGGTGTAAAGGGGTGTCAAGGTCGGTCAATCATGGACACGGATCGATGAGGCAGGTGAGACCGGTAACACAGCGGGTAGCGTAGTGGAGCAAACATGTCATTGGTGCGTACGTGTGTGCAAAAGCCGAGCAGGACAGTCATAGACACTGACCAATGGGAGGATGGAATTGAGAACACAACAGGACTAGAGGAACACGAGCAGGACATGGGCGTGGAATGCGTGTGTGTATGTGTGCGTAAGAGGTGATCACAATGAATGATTGAAGAGTCTATTCGATGCAGAATGGATTCAACACTGCTCATTTGAACAACGGGAAACTGGTCGTACCCTATTTTGCTTTTGTCTATAGACACCTTGCGGAATCTGAACAAGTACAAATATTGTTGTTTGGCAGGTTTGCAGTTGTTATGCCGATTGCGAAGAGTTCAGTAACCTCGGTGAGATTGGAACCCACGCGTGAACGCCGCTTATGCTTTGTACGCGCATGCTCTACCAACTGAGCTACGAGGTCACACCGATAGCCCTGATCTTTTCACATTCGAATTACCCATCCAACTTACAGAGTTATGTGGCATCCACCAGTTAGCATGTAAGCTGACCATCCCGACAAGTTTTCCTTAGAATTCACCGGAACAATTAACCTCGTCTTAGAAGTTCATTCGGTGGACCTCGGTAAATTCTAGTTTTTATAGTTGAATACTAATACATGTAATAACCATCGTGATATTTGAATGGGGGAATTCGCCGTATATATGGCAAATGAAGCGTGAACTGAAAAGCTAAGAATCATTGGACAGCTGTCCAATGCTGTTTCGACCTGGTTGGGTCTCATCAGCTGCGCGAATCCATCGACTCAACAGGGGATCAACTTCGAAGTCAAGTAACGGAGGCCTTCGATCAACTAGGGTTGATTCCCGACGATACGCGATTCCTATTCGCTTATTTCCAACAGTTTCACTCAAACATTGGTGAGTAGCACGCCTGTTCTTCTTTGTGCTGTTCCTGCTGTATTGACTGGAGCATTGATTGCGATACGTCGATCGATTGCTCTGTGGTCGGTTTATCTTAACATTGTCCCAATAAGGTATTGAAAATCACATACCGGGCTGTAGCTATTGCCATTGGCGTTATTTTCATACATTACATCTGCATGTCTCGTCGTGCGGAGTCCGTTCTCATTCCGATTTATTTATTTTCTCCGTCGATTGCTTTCATCACAATATGAGCTTCAACTGAAAGGTTGCGTTGTGAAAATTAGCCATGCAATACAGTATATGGCCTTACACAAAACTTGTCGGAGAAAGTTGTGGAACTGCATAAATCGAGCTTGAAGGTTGCCATCGAGCATCCTTTAACTGTACATGATTACGCCTGCTTTGGTTAGAGGGTCCGATATCCCAACTGACTTGTTCCAATATTGATTGACATCAATAGGTCATGCTCGATCGATATATCAGATATACCATATTCACATCCAGTTTGTTCGACACTCTCAGGTCATACTCCATCTCTGTGACACCACCAAAGAAGCACCTAACCATGGGCTACATTGATCCTCATACGCTCTAAGGCTAACCCGATTTTTACGTACTTGCCTTGACGGAATAGTAGGCTCCGGCGTTTGAACTTCTGACTGTCGGTTGGCCTCGTTCACTTCACTGATTCGCGCATGTCTTGGTGTTTTGAGTTGTGCCGTTACTGTATTGTCGTACTATAGTACTCTCTATTGTCCCAGGGATGAACGCATATGGAGAATGATCAGATTTGTCCTCCAATCTCGCATGTACCTTGATCTTGCCCTAGATAATCATATGGATTCAACATCTAATCCATAAGGGGTGGTACGAC
>UZAN01045588.1:11325-23352 GCA_900618425.1 Echinostoma caproni
TATGGATTCAACATCTAATCCATAAGGGGTGGTACGACAACCAAAATAGTGAAATAAAACAACTTCTACTTTATATTTTTTCAAGGTGACCTACGTATGCTCAGAACTGACACGAATCGAATTTCAGAGATATACTATTCGTTTCAGTGGTCTAACATAGCTGTACCTCCCCCCACCTTTACTCTGATGTAGAATGCAACGAAAACATGAATGTAGTATTGTAAAGGATCTCTTGAACTCAGTCTCATATGTGGTTCAGAAAAATCGCTTATATAATAAAGCTCAAATATGTTCCGGTTTCGTAGTGTTCGTCAATCAAGAAGCGAGACACGGTCATGATGTTCGGGTTGTTCCTCTGAGCATTGCCGCTTGAAGATCCTCTTTATCAAACAAATCGTCGTTTAACGGCGGTTCCGATGCATCCTCGTCCGACTTGAACAAGTCCAAAAACTTGGGCTCTTCGGGGTCCACACCACCGTAACAAACCGTGCCAATTTCCAACGAGGCACCGCCTGCACTCGAATGACCATGGAATAGTTTCACGTCCCGAATCGGGAGTAGATTGGGTTGTTTTGTCCGTACAGTGACCAACAAACTGCCGGAATCTTTAGCCTGTTGGAAAGAAAATGAGAGTGAATGGTCAGTGTATGTGTGTGTGTGTGTGTGTGTGTGTGTGCACGACCTCGGTGAACAAGAAGAAGAATGTGTCGTGTGCCTGTGAAACCAGTTTGGTTGTGAATACGATAGGTATTTTTGTGATAACCAACAAAGAGGACTGGACAACTGTTTCGTGCTGTTTGGGACTCGTCAGAAGTGCGTACTTTTTGTGTCCCTGTCAGGACTCGGAGGGCAATTCTTCGAACTGGGACTTCGCATTTAAATGCATACGCACAGTGGGGAGTTAACCATCTCCCAAGGAGTGAAACCCACAACCAACATCATCAACAGTGCCTGCTGCCTGTGAAAAACCGAATGGGTTAATCCAAACATTTACCATCTAAAAGATAAGTATTTTCTGTAAAATTTTGAGGAAATCCTGGCTTCAAAGAAAAGCCGTTGGTTTATCGCGTTTGGGTGAGTTGTTCATTATCCTAATTCGTCCTATTCACTTTGGATAGGGACTGAATAAATGCGACGCATATAGGATACACATTCATTCAGTGGTCAAATACTGTTTTTTTCAAGAGAATCCTTTTTTCGTCGCATCAGTCCCAGCATCTGGTTCAGCCAACACCACCGGTGAGAAGCGGCTTACCATGTAGCGTAATGTCCCCTTCAATTGTCCCAGAATGAAGTGTAACATGCGAGTCTTTTCAATATGAAGTACTGCAGAAATCATTCAACTATACCCCAAAATATGTGGTCAATATTTTAGGTGATAATCAATGACTTTTTCATTTTTTTCTTCATTAGAAGTTTCCACTTTCTTTTAGTGGGAATAACCAAAAATTGAGGACCCAATACTCACGGTGCATGTGTTTTCTTCAATTTGAATAGAAATAGATGGTTCACTGGTATTTAGACGGATCATTCGGCCGTCATCGCTGAGAAGAATTGGTTCCTGAGCGCCCTGTAGGCTTCGACAATTGATCTTGACCCGTTGTATTCCCACTTCACTGGACAACTGCAAGAATACCAATTGATCCTTTGGCATTTGGTATTCAATTTGCTGATAAGGGAATCGAAGAGAGCGGAGAGAGTGAAAAATTAGTACATATGATTAATTACAAAAATATGGGCTCAGGGAGGTGTGGGTATATTAACTTAGAGCTGTTCCGAGAACAACTAATTACTGACCTTTGCAGAGCCTCAGTATGTGCATTGGATGTATAAACAAAGCATCGTGGTACACGAGCATACGTGCTTCGGTCCGTAGAAGTTGATCTTTGCCCACATTTCTTTGGTCATCCTTTCATTTTGTACTACTTGGGACATTTTTCTTCATTTTACCTGCTCTTAGTGAATTTATAATTATACAATTTTCAGGAACAGGGAAGCGTCAGATCAAAGGCTGTCATACAACAAAGAATGGGGAAAGTCAAGCAGTGATGGTGGGATTCGAACACACCACCCAGGAGGTGCTAGTTTGGTGACGTTACCACTGGACCACTACCACCCTATGAAGTGCTCAGGTGCAAATTCCAAACAACAGCAAAAATCAAACCAAGTAAGGCTATTACCGCATTGAGAGAAAGTCTTAGATTGTACTGAACTGATTAGTAAAATGTCCACAGGCATACAAAGCTTGCATAATTCCAGTGATTTTGACATCACATCATGCAAACTCACTCTGTCCTTAATCCCTCAAGAGATTTCTCTGCTTTAGGAATGCACATGTCTTCATGGAATAGGTCAGGGTGGGAATTGGATGGAACAGTGGATAGTTACTTACCGGATTGGGTGTGTTTAGAACAAGCTCGGCGTACCATTTGGCCACATTGTCGTGTTTCAGTTGTACATAGGGCATCTGTTCGACCACGGGAGCTACACAAGTCTCCATTCCGCTCAGACGACAATAGACGACCAAGCCGTCCCTCCAGTGACCACCGTTCGGATCAACATAATAGATACCTGTCATTGGAAAGAGAGAGATTTTGAAACAGTCCATCACGAGTATTTTTGTTTGTAGTTGCTAGATAATCTAGTTACTTTTCACACATGCTAATTTTAGACGACGATAGAGACAGACTGCGCGATCCCTATCGTGCTGAATACATAATAGAAGATCACAGAGATGTCAGTGTGATGTGGTACATATAGTGCGGCGTTCAGAAGCCACATCCGGTTATTTTCTTTGATCAGATGGCGCCGAATTGACAATGAGTGGGGGGTAGATTTTTAATCACACAGTCTAGCAAAATGTTATCAACGCTTTTGTTGAATACTCCGTATATATTTTTGAAACGAATTCCCCAAATGTGGATATGCGCTTGAAGTTTTCCGATTCACAGCAAACCAAGGTATTCCTTACCATCCTACCAGAAAATATCCTGATTCATTGAATAGTTTTGTTGACAAATATAACCGAGGTTGCAATTCGCGTCGATAGGGGATTCCTAAATCCTTCCGTTATCACAAGGTACGTGAAAGAATTATACGTTCAAATAATCCTGAATGTGTTTCATGTGGGCAAACTGAGGTTTCCTTTGCGTCACGTTGAAAAAAAGAAACAAATAAACGTAATCAAATTTAGGAAAAAAAATGATCAGGTGAAAAATCGTTCACAGCATTTGTTTGAATGGTAATCAGTATATTCATACAGAATGACTACAGGTGCAGTGGCTACGATATTCGGTCACGGGAACNTGAAAATTCTGATCGGTGCAACATACCGTCTGATTTCGATGGATGATCCCGCTTCAGATCGGCACAAGTACGGGCCGGATCAAATTGTGTGCCACTTCCACTGTACAGACCAGCGACCATGCGACCAACACGTCGAAGTGCTTCAAACACATCCTCATTCTTTATTGGGTGCAAGGGTTTGGAAATGATGAAAGACGTGTTGATTAGAGTAAACTGTTGTGTTCTGATAGAGTTAGTTGAATTGAACGCTTCCACCGGGGCAAATGTCCCCACGTCGGCCGAAACCACACATGGCTAATTGAATTGCTTAACACTGATTACCGGTAAGTAACTATCATGGAGCAACTCGGGCCAGATGTCATGAAGCAAATTTTTGTACTATCCTCCCATCGAATCTATTTGAGCTTCATAAGACGAAGTTCAACCAGTGTGAAGTCATAATAGTGGTTTGCAGAAGTAGTAATTTCCTGGATGCGATTGAATATTTTGCAGTATTCGTGCAATAAACAACAGCCGATTAAGACATACAGATAACACACAAGATACAGTTCCACGCCCTAAACTGCATCCGTGATGCACACAAGCCTCATTGTGAAGCGGTTTTGTCATAGAAAAAGCGTTCTATTACCAACGGATGCCGAAGAGAACACACCCATGTGTGTACGAATTTGTAGTATTTTTATTACACACCTTAGTGTGATGAGCAGTAGACGGGAAAGGCCCATAGTCACGAGGACCTGCTGTTCAGTGAAGGAAAGTGGCAACCTAAGCCCCGGGACTTGGAGAGGCGAACCACATAAGGCCCCGCTAGGCTAGGCATGGTATTGAACCGGACGACAGCAAACTGCCTACCACCCAAGTTTGGTGGCGGCGGCCGGGCTCGGACCTCGAATTGTAGGGTCCAAAGCACGCCGGTGGCAGCGACTAAACCATTGCCCCACCAGAAACTACGTAACAGTCAATGCAATAAGTTTTTCAATTTTAACTTCTGGCTGCCAAATTGAAATAAACAACAATATATCTTTAATGATCTTTTTTATTGGTTTCTTCCCAAGGAAACCCCCGCTCACCTCATCATTTGGATCGCTCTCCGCGCTGGGATCGTATTCATCCTCAGCCCATCGTCGACTTCGGGTGTGCGCTTGATCAGCCTGAATGTGGGATGAGGTGTAGAAGGGAAATGTGTGGCGATAAATTATGTGAATGAACGGGAGAGAGAGAGCATAATTCTCCATCAGGAAGCGTAAGAAACAAACAGTAAGTCCAGGATAGCAATTCACTCACCATCATTTCCGAATCACCGTCACGAGGTCGACTGAAAAGTGAAGTGTAGTCTGTTTTGAATTCCCCTGGAGGTCCTGGGAGACCCTAGAACAGAAAGCATAAATGTTTTAGAATAAGAATCCACAAAGTCATGTTAAAAAATGCCCAGAAGTTATGCTCACAACTGAAGGTCTGAGGAGCGTTGTACAATACGAATTACAATCGATTCGGTGCGTGTGTAAGGCGTAGAGTGGAGTTGTTAGTCAGCACTTACTGGCAACCCCGGTGGTCCATCTGCGCCTCTTGGACCCGGATCTCCTGGAGGACCTTGAGGTCCCGGTAATCCCTGTGAATGAAAAAACGTTGAAACAATTATTAACTTCTGATCGAAGCCAAAATGTGCCTCGGATTCCTAAAGAAACAAAAGTGAGAGCGTATCCAATGTAAAACTGCACAAAACTATCTTCGCACAGAGAAGATCTCAGTACTTGATGCTATGACCTGCCTTGACTCTATTACCGTTCAGAACAATAGCCAAAGTAAAATAATCACTCACCATTGGTCCAACTTGTCCCATTGGTCCAACATTGCCCATCACTCCGGGTTCTCCTTTCAGACCGATCGTACCCTGAAGTGAATAAATAATAGACATTTTAGTCTTCCATAAACTTGTTTTGAACAGCAGAGAAAAATTACTTAAACAAATGAGAAACATAGCTGTTCAATCATAAGTATATGCCGTTAGAGATTATTGAGTTAGATCGCTAATGAAATTTTGGTGAATGAACTCACCGCTGGACCTTGAGGTCCTTGAGATCCGGGTGGTCCGGGCAAACCCGGTGGTCCACTGTCTCCTGGTGGGCCCATCAAACCCATGTTTCCGGCTGCACCACGATCACCAGCCTCACCTTGTTTTCCATCTGGGCCAACACTACCTTTCGGGCCGGGAACTCCGGCATCACCAGGTTCACCGCGCTTGCCTTGGAATCCTTCCTCACCACGTTTACCCTGTGGGCCTGCAGGACCTGGCTTACCCATTGGTCCAGGAGGGCCTTGGATTCCAGGTGGACCACGGTTTCCTCTTGGACCTTGGGGACCCCGTTCACCGGGCGGACCACGTGTGCCGGTTGATCCGGGTGGTCCAATCAGACCACGATTTCCGTCTGGACCCTGAGGACCTTCTTCACCACGAGGACCGCGTTTGCCCATTTGTCCGTCTTTGCCTGGCGGACCTTGTTGACCTGCACGACCCGCAACTCCAGCTTGTCCAGGAGGACCCTTAAGTGAACACAGAAGTAACGGTAAGGACAAATCGATGAAATGGCACATATGGGCAGACAGAAGTGTATAAAAATTAGACGAAGTAGCACAATTTATTAATTCAATGATTAGAGTGTAACCTTTTAGTTGCTTACATTCCTAGGAAATAACCTACTTTTAGTAAAACTGTTGTGTAATTAATCCCCAATCCCGAGTAACCCTTTTTAACTACTAAGTAATTGGTGGTGATTTATCCTAAAGGTTACTTTCAGGCGAAAAAATCTAGGCGGAATCTTAATATTCTCCGAGTTCACTGAAGTACGTAATGCGAACTCACCGGTAGTCCAGTTTTGCCCATAGGTCCAACGAGGCCCGGTGGTCCAATGGGACCGGGTGGTCCACTTGGTCCTTGCTCACCAACTGGGCCGAGAGGGCCAACAATGCCCTAAAACGAAAAACCGAGAACACGACAAGGATTAGTGAGAATTATACTAAGGAGTGCTTTTCTGACAAACTGCTTCAAGTTAAGGCTCGAAGATGACACTTGTGGAAACTAATCCAAAAGAGAATAACTACAGTTTTTTCCAATGGAAACTGCTACCAGCTTACGTTCGTGAATATTGATGCTCAAATCGTGATCATAATCAGCCAGGAAGAGCTGAGGGGAAGGAAGAATAAACAAACACTACTGACTTTTGTCAATCGTTGAAATCGGCCAATAATTTCCAAATTGTTTGTCACTGACGGCAACTATTTTCGAGTGTGGAAGTTCGACTGCTGGGGCACATTTGATAATGCCAATAAAATAGGCTGAAGTTAAGTATTCGGAAGTCGGATGAACAAATCGTCTTTGGCATTTATTTTCCCAGCTGATTACGTTTGCCATCATTCCCGTACAGACTTACTGTAGACAATCGTTTGACATTTCGTTGCCTACGGATTGAATCATGTCATGAATTTCGAAGTGTACGATGGTGAAAATTCATAATGCATATAGATGATTATGCCTCTGAGAGTAACTTATGGACAGATAAATGTGATTTATTTCCCAAGCGGTGGAAAAAGGAAAGAATTTGGCTTATAAACTCAACCTTTTGGTATTACCGTGATTAACCTTGTGATAACACAATGCGATCTCCGGAGCTATTTAAGAACGATGTTTATTTACAACCAGACCGGTTGCCTAATGCCTATTAACTCCACCATATGTAGGTTCACAATTTACTTGCTCTCCTTGGTTATTTATTTCATCATTCAGCCCCCCCCCCCCCCCCGCAGGCATCGAGTCTGGCAAGTTTGAAATGCAAATTCTGGATGTGCAATTTTTCATTTCGTATCTGCACATCCAAAGAGAGACCACGCAGATGTGAGTATGTTCTTTTCCCTGTTGAGAACCGTACAAAGATTCCCTATCACGCTAAGATTGCGTTCAGTAGGCGACGACTTCATAAATTTTATCTTGGTATTCTGCATGATCTCGATAGTACACCAGCGAATAAATATTAAGCTAATGGTTGTTAGTCCAACAGCAAGCAAACTCTATGTGCATTTTCCTGCAAAATCAGCCATTTTCCAGGATCACGTTTTCAGAATTGGTCGGGAGTACAATGGTTCATACATTTTCACACATTTGGTACTCTTAAGAGTTTCATCAGTATGGCTTCCGTTGTCTAATTGCGGCCCAAATCATCAAGGAATTTAGGTTCTAGAATTTCGTTTCTCATGGGAATAACTACTTTGAAATTTGGTGTCGTCGTCACGTCCAACTACGGCTAATCGTAGCCGCCTTAAAATGATGATGATAATAATAATAAGAATAATAAGTGGTGAATAAATACGTCGGGTAACGTAAACTCTCAATGGAAATGGTTAATCTCAAAACCCCGTGTCTTATTTTCTTACATAGAGCGGAGATATGCACGAAATACACGAAAAAAAGTTAGCTTACCGGTAAGCCAGCATCACCTTGATCACCCTTCTCGCCAGCGAGTCCAGCAGGTCCTGGCGGACCACTTGTTCCGGTCGGACCGGGCAACCCAGGTTCACCAGTATCACCTTTTGCCCCAGCCTGTCCGGACACTCCTGGTGGACCTGGTCGACCTCGTTCACCTTCCGGACCTTGTGGACCCTGTGTACCAGCAACTCCAGCCGGACCTTGATCACCTTGATCTCCAGGTTTGCCACGATCTCCTTGACGTCCCGGAAGACCCGGAAGACCTTTCGGCCCGGATGGACCTTGAGGTCCTTTGGGTCCCAGTTCACCGGGCTCACCCCGAGCACCTGGAGGACCTGGTTCACCTTTCAAACCCTTCATGCCAACTGCACCTGGCGGTCCAGGTATACCCGGGTTTCCAATATCTCCAGGAATTCCTTGCTCACCCTGTTCGCCTGGTGCACCTTTGTCTCCCTGCAATCCACGCAGTCCTGGCTGACCTTTATTGCCAGGACGTCCCTGAGGTCCACGTGGACCAATTGGTCCGTCCGAGCCACGTTCTCCTGGTGCACCGACTGGTCCCGGTTCACCACGTGGTCCCGGAGCTCCCTGTTCTCCTTTGTCGCCACGGGCACCGCGAATACCTGTGTTTCCCACCGGCCCCGGAGCACCGACTGATCCACTTTCACCCATGTTACCTTTCTCACCACGTTCACCTTTGGCACCGTCTGGACCGATTGGACCAGATGTGCCTTTTTCTCCGACTCGACCGGGTGGACCGATTGGACCCATTTGGCCGGGAGCCCCACGTTCACCCTAAGGACCAAATGTGAAAAATTGAAACGGGGAGGGGGTTCGGTGGGTCAAATTGATTGAATATATACTTCTGGAGATAAAAATGCCCAAGGTTATAACTTTCAACACCACTACAATCTCATAAACCAAAGATTGTAACTGAAAATCATGTCGTAGTTCAGTGATTCCGTCTGACAATAAAGAAATTGACGTTTACAAAACTGAACTACTCAATTTCAGTCATCTATTTCATTATTCCTTTAGGAGATGCTTGACTTTAGAACAGGTTTTGTTTTCAAGCTGTTAGTTTAACCACACTCAATAAACATTCCAGAGCTTTGACTAACTTTTGAAACGTGAATGTATACAGTATTCAGTATTTATAGCCCTGGATACATAAATTACCCAATATTGAATTCGTTGTTGAAATCGGCCCTTGAATTACATTATTACCTTCCATATCCTAACCGTGTTAGTTCAAAACCGGTTTCATTACATCACTTCGTTGTTTGCACGTTTCTGGCAATGGATCTCGCTGGATCACGTGTAATCGGTATTCGTGTCATAGTTGTGTTCTACGTAACCCAACATATTAAATGCGGTGGCACTTCATAGTTAAATACTATCCATAGTTGGTTGTGACACCGTGTGACCTTCAATATCCCACACACCTGACGAAAAGATTGCTCAATGGAACAGATCGATTCAGTACAAAGAGCGACGCGAACAGCGAAAACAAAATCTATTCATGTGTTTGCATAGCCAGTTCAGAGATTAAGGGATCACAACATCCCAGGTCAAGTAAGATTGCAACAGTTAATTTCTTACCCAAACTTCGTCTGCACTCAGCATTTACCATCCAGTGTCTGCTAATCAATTCGTCTTACTTTCATATTACTTACTCTGCCGCGAATGACTCTAAATAGATTAGATAAAGTGGAAAAAAGGTAAAAAGTTAAGAATGTCACTATTCACAAACTGTCGCCACTAGGAAAACGAGTCCCATGACCAAATCGAGGTTGGTCTTTGATGAGGCAGATTTGTTTCTCTGTTTATCCGTCAGCTAAAACAATTTGCCTCTGTTGCTTGTTAAGCGCACTGTTCGGTGCACGGTGCTAACAGACTGATGATGAAATCACTAATTCGAGTAGCTCATGGTTGAGAATCGATAAGACTAAATTGAAAATCAAAGGAATGTTGTGGCTATCACAGATGCTTTTTGTGTGAGCGACAGCGAACAGTGGGATATTATTTTACTATTTGATACCCTCTATCTTTTTGTTGTGAAGAAGACTGGTACACTCACCAGCGGTCCACGCGGTCCGATGCTTCCTGGTTCTCCATCTGGTCCCGGGTNCCGGGTCACCCGGTTTACCAGGAGCTCCAACAGGGCCTTCTGGACCGACACGTCCCTCCGGGCCCATTGGACCTCGTTTTCCCGTTTGACCTCGTTGACCTTTTTCACCGGCTGGTCCGAAAGGCCCGGGTGGACCTGGTTCACCTCGGGGACCACGATCACCACGCTGACCTCGAGTTCCGATAACTCCGGGTTCACCGGCTTTACCCATCGCACCCGGTGGACCTCGGATGCCCTGCGGACCTTGCAAACCTTGCGGTCCTGGAATACCCGGAGAACCGACCAAACCGGGGCGACCGATTGCACCAAGTGGACCCTAAACATTGTAGACAAGTGAAGTATTGGATAAGTGAGACAGAATTCTTACTCACAATGTGAGTAAATGTTGTACAATAGGCTATTAATGTATAACTTACTTTGGGTCCAGCTTCGCCAGTAGGTCCAGGTTGCCCTCGAACACCACTTGGTCCCTGTAAAAGGTTTGGATAAATGTCTTCACAAGTTTTGAAGATAATTGCAAATGAGTATGACCTTAAGGTTGAGTGTTCTTATTTCAGTGTTGTGTGTCTTATTTCCTAAACAGCCATAAATGTTTTCTTTTGAGTGATAGTTCCGAACAAGTACCATATTAAACCTGCGCTGCATGATGAAATTAGAATCACTTTTAGGAGCGAGACCTCGGAGACTAATATGTATCTGTCAGAAGGCAACTGAATGTGGCTACACAAAAAAGGCATACATAAAATTAGTCAGTTAGACTATAGTAAAGCGATTGGCATTGGGCCAATTACGGTTTTCAAAATGCTATCTATATATCTAATTAACTTACTCTTAGGGGCCTTAATGAAGCCATCAGTAAACTGTGAGTCATCGACTGAGATAGAGATAATAAAATTTATAAGTTTTTGGGCCACCTCGAGTCACATTTTCACTCTTGGAAAGTATTTGCAATATCCAACATTGAATGATTTTCTTCTGTACTCTTCGGACTGATCACATACCGTATGCCTTATCATTACACTAGTATAAACGTACTCTTGGGCCGGTAGCTCCACGGGGACCGCTGGCTCCTATGTCACCTTGAGCTCCTTTCTCACCAATTGGACCAAGTGGACCAGGATCGCCGCTGATACCGATTGCACCAGGTGGACCCTCAGGACCGGGTGGACCTCGCAAACCGGGAGGACCTCGACTACCTTCGAAGCCTGGTGGACCAGCTGCACCGGCAGCACCTCGAATACCGCGTTTTCCAGCCTCACCAACAGGACCAATTGGACCACGCTCGCCACGACGACCTTTAACACCCTCGACACCGGGCAATCCCTGAGCACCTTGTAGACCTGCTGCACCTTCGGGACCCTTGGCTCCGACCGTGCCAGGTTCACCTTCGGGGCCGGTAAAACCACGCAGTCCGGCAGGTCCAGGTTCGCCTGGACGACCACGATCTCCAATTTCACCCTTATTACCTTCTGCGCCAGGTGGTCCATAGGCACCCTGCTTACCAGGAGCTCCGGGTGGACCAGGGGCACCACGGTCACCAAGTCTTCCGGGGAATCCGGCCTCTCCTTTTGGTCCAGCTGAACCGGGATTTCCTTTGGGACCTTCAGGACCTTGTCTTCCGGGTACACCTTGAGGTCCGGGAGATCCAGCATCTCCGGGTGGTCCATGAACTCCAGCAGTACCTTCAATTCCCTAAGAAACAGTGTTTGTATAATTATTTTTCAGCATCTCATTCGTCAGAAGAAAATATAAGTTACAAAGAACGTTAAAGTTAACATGAACGTCTAACAAGAAACACGGATAAATATAAAACTTAAAACACACGCACAGATACAATCACTTTACTGTATTTGCCCTGCACTTATTCCAAACTCACCGGAGGTCCTTGAGGCCCAGCAAATCCTCTCGGACCTGCTTNTTGACCACGGAGACCAGCAGCACCTTTGGGACCAGGAGGACCGCTCAGACCTTTCAGACCATCGTCACCAATCATTCCCTTAATTCCTGTAATTCCTCGTTCCCCGCGTTCACCACGCAATCCAACAGGACCTTTGATTCCCGTTTCTCCTGCCGCACCAGGTAACCCAGGAGGACCACGAGCTCCTTTCAAACC